>OX465102.1:17269964-17526933 GCA_949987565.1 Luidia sarsii | reverse complement strand
ACACATGTATTATCAGTTTAGTTGTTTTCATACGATAGAGATTTGTTTCTGTGATTCTGTTTCTGTGTTCCCTTACTGTGTTTCATCTCCTGTGCTTTGTGTGGTTGCAGGAAGCGGATGGCTTCTCAAATAACAAGGATTCCCGGGTGTGCTGGCTCGCTGACTCAGATTTCATCTTGTCCACAGGATTTGACAAGGTACCAGTGATGTGCAGGAAGTTTAGGGAGCAAAATGTTTCATAGCATTCTCATAAGCCGTGTCCACACTGGACTTATTTACCGAAACAAATGAAGCCGTTTTCACGATTTTCTTGAGACTCGGTTGGCGGATTGACCTGAACTTTTCACAGGTGTGCTATTTCATGCATATGTTGAAGCAGACATCGTATGGATGCTGGTCTTTGACCTCGACCAATGTTGTGTGGGGGCTTTAATACGGCTGTTTCTAAGAGCACCATTGTCTGTCTACAAATTACCAACTAGAACATGAGCAAATATCAGAATTATGAATCGGACCCGTTTCAATACACGTAACGCAATGCTAACAAATTGTCCTACATGAAACTGCAACCACTCACCATGTGTGACCAGGGAGTAGCTGAATATGAATATTTATAGGTGTCTCTTTCTGATAGAGTATTCCAGGTGCTTTGTTATGTCTACGTTATCTTGGGCAGTGTAGAATGATAAGAGACTTAGATGAGGCTTTCACATTGAATGATATGGTGGGGTACCAGTGAAAAATGCCTTGACGACCATTGCACTTTTACAGGGAAGGGGCCGGGAGATCTGGGTCTGGGACCAGCGCCAGTTCAGCAGTCCGGTTACCAGGCAGTCAGTGGACCAGTCCACAGGGTAAGGGTCCGACTGCTTTGTTGTTTCAGGGCCAAACTACAATGTGCAATCATACTGTAATCTTAGATCCCAAAGGATCAACATTTGGCATGTACAGTATCTAAATTAAGTTGGGAAAAGTTGTATACAAAAATGGCCAATTTGTGATGGTGACGTCATGCTGTGAATATTAATGAGGTCATTTATTTTTCATTATTTCAAATCCATTTGAACAGATTTGGCCCATACATTGGCATTTTCTTGTTGCTTTTTTTACAACAAATGAAGCAGACTTAAAAAAATTCTCTTTTGGGCCAAAATGTTGTCATCGTGTGTCACGTGATAGCGCTTTAAAGGGGAAAACGTCATAGTCTGTTCATGCACAAAATAAACAAATTTGATTCATTTGAAATGCAATATGTATCAAAATTGGGACACTGATGCGGAACAACGCATTATGATCTGTTTTGCAAAGTTTAAAAATTACTTTTGTTTTAAATTCAAATTTTCTCATGGGCAGAACCCTGATGCCCTTTTACGATCCCGACACTAAGATGCTGTTCCTAGCCGGTGTGGGAGACACTACACTCAGGTACTACGAGGTCACCACGTCGGCCCCTTACGTCACAGAGAGTAAGTACGGGTACCAGACCGATAGCATAGCCACCAATCTGTAGTAGATCCCTACCTAGGATTAGACGTCCGGAGTCCGGACACTGCTGAGACACATTCTGATAAGCGCACTCCTGTTCATGTGCCAAGGACTAGTTGACTTTTTGGGAAGGCCACCATCTAAGAGACTGGATAGCTCAGATGGTAAGAGCACTGGTATGCAAAACCAGAGGTCACGGCCCAGTCAAAAGTTTCTCTTTCATTTTTCAAAATTGTTCAAAAATTTCCCAGTCAGTTTTTCCATCATTTGTTTACTTAATTCTTGATCTACTTCACTTTTTTTATTCAACCAAAAGAAGTCAGTGGTCGAATTGCTTCAGATCTGACTGGTGCCCCCAGCCTGGCTAAGACTAGTTGACTATTTGGGAAGGCCACAATCAAAGGGCTGGATAGCTCAGATTGTATTGTAAGAGAGCTGGTATGCAAAACCAGAGGTCTTGGGTTCAAATCCCAGTCCAGTCATTTTCAAAATTTTCTAAAAGGTCCTAGTCAGTTTTTCCCTTTGTTTGTTTCACTTGATTCTCGTTCTACTTCACTTCTTTGTTCCAAAAAAGGACGTAAAAAATCTGTGACTGAGAATGATTTTTTTGTGTTTTTTTTTGTGCCCAGGAAGTGCGCAGCAGCTCCCAGAACAGATCAAGGGTCTTGCCACGGTCCCCAAGCGCGCCCTGAATGTCATGGCATGTGAGGTTGCCAGGTTACTGTTGCTAACGGCGACCTCTGTGGTGCCCATCCCGTACATAGTGCCGAGACGGGTGAGGCTTTAACTTTTGAAGAGTGTTTGATGTGAAATGAGCACTTGCATGCTCGGTGCTCTGCCTGGCTGCCTGCTGCAAACGAATACTGGTAGCTCTGTTGGGATATGATCCCATGACTGTTGTGTGATTATAGCGCCCTCTATTGGCAACAAGGACGGGCCTCGTCAATATGTTAGTGAGCACGGATGGACACAAATAGTGCAAGGGTAAAACTCCACGCCTTTAATCAACGCAGTGGCTGTTGTTACGGCAGTCGTCCGTGTGGTTCCCTGACTTTATTGTATTTCGTCAGCATTGCAGGCTGGTTGAACCAGTCTATTAGCCGATAGTCTGGTTCCAAGAGCTAAACATCCTGACAAATACTGTGAAGTCAGGGAAACACACGGACGACTGCCGTAACAACAGCCACTGCGTTTAATCAAACACCATGGCAGAGTCTTATCCACCACAGCCCCGAGAGGGTGCTGTAACGACTCCCGCAAGTGTTGATATCTTTAGCACTTGACCTCTGAGCTTGCCGAGGTCGTGTGATGGATTCAAAGCTGTCTATCAGCGGGCACGGTGTGGCAACAAGGGTTTTGCCTTGAGTTCCATTTTCTGAAAGTTCTGCCTTTGAGTTCAGTGTCCTAGTCGAGACCCTGTGAAGCATTAACATCTTTGGAAAGTTTCTCAAGAACCTTTATCCAAAACCCGACTGAAGCTTTAGCTCCGACTCTCTGTTATCCAAAAGCTGAACAAAAAAACACAGGTTGGAGTTTCTTTCTTGAAGATGAAGCTTTGGATTCTTTTTCAAAATGCAGTATAACGTTACAAAGAAATGTAGCCAAAGGCTTCACAATTTTTCAGTCAGTTTTACAACTTGTGAGGGTATGATTCTGTCTTCCGTCGCCAGTCACATCGGGACTTCTTTGAGGATCTGTTTCCGGAGACAAATGGAGAGGTGGCGGCCCTCACGGCTGAGGAGTGGCTAGGAGGAGCCAACAAAGAGGTGAGCTTGCCCTCTCCTCCCCTCTACGCGGAGTGGAGATACCGAGAGACCAATGGCGTGGGAGCCATTCTGGCATAAATTATGTGTGGCTTCGTGAACAAAATCAAAACTTGCTGATATGACATCCACAGTGATTTGAAAGTTCATTATGTAGTATGTACATGTAGTAGCATGCCCTCCATCCCATAGGTTGCCAAGATGAGCCTCGATCCGGCAAAGCGCCAGCCACTCAAGAAGAAGACTGCGTCAGGGTTACCGGCCGGGAGCGGGGAACCGGTGTTGCCGACCAAGCCGGCCAGCAGCCAGCCGCCAGCAGCCAGCGTAGCCCAGCCAAAGCCTGCCCTCGCTCAGGTGAGCTGAATACCCTGACTCGGCCAAATTGAAATGGATGGTGCATTCCCTGGAGATAAAAGTCCTGGCTGTGGCACAAACACAATAAATGGCCTCCTAAGTCCTTTATTTGACTCTGAGTATAGAGGCCTTTTACAAATCCATGGATCAGGCTCGGGCTCCGTCTGCCAAAAACCTGGAAATCCAAGTTTTGGTTTGTCGCTGATTTTGAAGGTTTGTTGGGTTGATAAGTACAGAGTATTCACCAAGGAACTGGGGCCAAACGCTCGTTTCTAGATGCCTGTGACATTACTTTCTCCTGAAGACGAGCAGAGTATACTGTTCGAAACGTCGAGTTCCTCCGGTTCTTTTCAGAACCATACTTTCTCACAAAAGAGAATTTACATGGTGTCTCCGCAAACCTATTTATCCTGAAATTCTCACCATGCAAACCTTCAAATCTCATTTGACATTATAACGGGTAAGAAAAATATGACAGAAGCCTAAGCCCGAGCTTGAGCCTTCATTTTACAAACAGCCTTAGGTGGACACCACTTTACACTTTGACCTCTGAATTTGTAAGCCTTGTTGGTGTTGATATGTGAGATGCCCTATGGATCCATGCACAACCATTGTGCACAATTAAAGAATCTTGTCAGCGTACCTCAGATCAATGTGTAGCATGACACACACCTTCTGTGAAATCAGTTGCCTGGGGAATTGCCAGATGAGTTGGCAACAATTGCGCTATTGTGGGGATGTTATGGTGGATGATTGAGGGATATCACGCTGCCGTGCAAGATTTCTTGCTGGCATAGGGGACAGTACAAACTGGACTTGTCCACAGAACTAATAATACTATAGTGATACAAAGCATAGGCCCTACACAACATTGGTAAGATTGAAAAACAGAAATGTTCACAGATTTACATGAAACTTATACAGTTTGAACTAGATGGTTAGAATAGAAACCTCGCACTGAAATATTTCTGCCTAAAATGCTGTATTTTTGGAGAAAATAGTAAAGAAATAGTTTACGTCTAAACTATTTTTCGGAACAGTACGGCATTGAATGCTGCATTTTTGCGAAATAAATGAAGCGGTTTTCACGATTTTCTCGAGACTCGGTTGGCGGATTGACCTGAACTTTTCACAGGTGTGCTATTTCATGCATATGTTGGAGCAGACAACGTATGGATGCTATTCTCACTATGAACATCTAAACCGTGAAAATGGGGTGAAAATGTCATTTAGCCGTGAAAAGAAAATTCATCGTGTTTTCACCCCTATTTCATGGCACACAGTAAGCCAAGTCATTTTCACAGTGTTTTCACCATTGGTCTCCAAGGCCACATTCCTGGTGGTAAATGGCTAGAGACAATTTATAATAATCTGGGAGTGACAGTTACAAGGACACCATACAGTACCTCTATGGGGGCTGTGGTCCCAACTGGTAGTTGAATTAGCCATCCCCCAAGGCTGGAGCTTGCCACCCTAGATATTCACGTTTTTTTCATGGTCTCTTCAGTGACCTGAAGATGTCCTTATCAGGTCAGAGAGGCGATTTGTTTCACGGTGAATTCACTGTAAAATGCACCGTGAAATCACAGTGACTTTTTAGTTTCACGGCGAAATGACATTTTCACCCCTCTTTCACGGTTTAGATGTTCATAGTGTCTTTGACCTCGACCAATGTTGTGTGGGGGCTTTAATACAGCTGTTTCTAAGAGCACCATTGTCTGTCTACAAATTACCAACTAGAAACATGAGCAAATATCAGAGTTATGAATTTGACCCGTTTCAATACACGTAAACGCAATGCTAACAAATTGTCACCATGTGTGACCAGGGAGTAGCTGGCTGCCAGTATGGTCCTGCTCTCCTCTCTGAATCCGGCTCACACAGCAGTGCGGGGATTTAAAAAAAAACGGCACGTTTTTTGTGGCGAGCCAAGTCACTGTCTTTGAGTTTCCATCATTCACAGACGCCATCTCCTCAGGGCACTGCGGACATCACAACTAAGATGGCAGCGGCCTCCATCCAGTCCCAGAAGCCTGTGCAGGAAAAGTCGGTGGTCCAGGGCGCTGGTGAGAGCCAAGCCAATGTGAGTCTTATTATTTGTTTGTTTGTCCGTTAAACACCAAACATTGCTGTTCCAAAGATCTTTTGATACAGAAGTACAAAAATGGTGCAAACGCCTTTCTGATTGAAATGACTAAAACAAACATGTGTTTCATGTTTTGATCTCAGGAGGGGATTTTTCAGTGATAATAATAATAGCAGGTATTTATCTAGTGCCTTTACAGAAGCAGATTAAAGCACTGTACAAGACATGGGTTATGTTCCACAGTTTGGGATACTCTATAGAGAATGATCTATCTCCGAGAGATTTAGTAGGGATAGATCAGGAAGAGGTTTGTCATCAGCAGATCGGAGTCCCACTCTGACAGCTTGATAAAAAGTGAGTACCTGTATGTCGGACAAGTTAGAAGGAGAAATACCATGCAAGCACTTGTCAAATCAAAAGGTCTGGTTTCAAAAAATTATGCTACCAGTTGAAGTTTCTTTGCCTTTGAGAAACATCTTGCTAGGATCAAAACGTCAGGCCCTCTAACTTTTGAGATTAAAAGTTTGTGTCCTGTTTTTTTTTATGAATAGTGTAACAAAATCCCCAGTAAGATTGTCCCTTTTCTTTGCTTAAAAACGAAATTTTGAAAGCTGCATCCACTTTGACCGACCCTAGATCGGAGCCCAAAGAAGTCAGCCATGATCATGAGTTGATGAAGACACAATGATGCTGCTCTGTAGACCATGCCCTCCCTGATTATATTCCTGTTACCAGATTCACCTCTCTTTAAATTGAAAATTTAGTGGGCCTGACGTTTCGATCCTAGCAGGACCTTTCTCACAGGCAGAGTAACAAGGACAAAACAGATACATGTACACAAAGGAAGGGGGAAGAGAGTGAATAGGACATGGATGAGAAACAAAGGACAAACAGTAAAGCTGGTAGGGAGAGATCAAAAGGAAGGGCAAGGGGTAGGGTAGGGATTAGTGAGAAGAGGGGGAAAGATCAAAGTGAGAAGTGTGGAGGAGTAAACACAAAAGAAGGATTATCAGAAAGCTGCATGGTGTTAGTCATTACCCTCCTGGATGTTGAGACCATGTGGTTGAATAGTCCGAAGACGCTTCATCGGCATTTTCTAACGGCTAAGACGGACAGCATTACAACGGTGAATAAGGGATTCTATGCCCAGTACATTCATATCTGATATCGAATGATCACGGAATGATCTCTTTAATCTTGATATCCAATTCATCTGTCTGTTTCCCCATGACTGGTGTTATCCTGGCAGGAGCCGCCCAAGGCAGCGAAGCCCAAGTTTACGGCTCCGACCACCTCCAAGTTCCGCCACATGAACTCCGCCCTGATGCCGCGGGCCCTGCACCTGTACAACCTGCACAACCTCAGCAACAACTTGTTCGGCGAGTGCGACGTCTTCCACGTCAACCCCAAGTGGGGGGCCGTGCCCCTGGGTGGGCCCGGGGGAATGATCGGCTTTGTGGACGTTAGTGGTTTCTTCGCACTTTTTACTACAAACAGGGTTAAAAAAAAAAAAAAAATCCCACCCACCTTGATGCAAACCAGATATCACGGTTCCTTTTTAGAGCTTGTTGGGCCAACTGCCTACAGCTTTGAGCATGGCTATGGCATTAGCTGTGGCCACGGCTACGAATATGGCTGTGGACATGGCTTTAGCTGTGGTTATGGCAACGCCTATGGATGTGGTCATGGCTGTGGCTACTGTTATGGCTCTTGCTGTAGCTCTTGCTATGGCTCTTGCTATGGCTGCAGATGTGACTACTGCTAGAGCTTTGTCTACAGCTGTTGCTACAGCTTTAACTATGGCCATGGCTATGGCTGTGGCTATAGTTGTGGCTATGGCTGTGGATATGAATAAGACTATAGCTACATGTATTGTAGCTATAGTCTTATTTTTAGGGCCACGGCTATTTTTTTTAGGGCCACGGCTATTGTTATTGTATTGTTAGGGCCACGGCTATGGTAAAGGCGACGGCATTGATCATGGCTTATCCCTTGTCCCGATGATAATCTCTCTCCCCCCCCCCTCCCGTGACTTTCTCCAGCTGAGCCAGCCAGGCAAGCTGCCCAGGGATCTGCCAGCCATCCAGAACGGGACGGGCATGGCCGACTTCGCCCTGGATCCGTTTGACAACAGCCGGCTGGCCGTGGGCTGCGACAACGCCAAGATCTTTGTCTGGGACCTCCCCAGCGAGGCATGGACTGAGCCGCTGACAAAGCCCTCGCTCACACTTTGGGGTGAAGCATGTTTCATCAAACTCAAATCGGACTCAGATTTTACTATCAAGAACGCTTCAAGGTTTACAGGGAGGATGCACCATTTGCAAAGAGCCCAATTTCTGGAAATTTTTCAAATTTGAGAAAATACCTTTTTACATTTATGAAGGACAAAAGGGAAGGGAGTGGGATGCAGATGTACACACAAAGAGAGGGGAGATCAAAGGGAAAACCAACAAAAGAGTGGGGAGGATCAAGGGGACAGGAGCAAGATGGGGGATCAAAGGGAAGATTAAAGAAAACAGGGATTAATGAAGTGAGGATTAGTCATTCCCTTTCTGAATGTTAAGGTCATGAGGTTGGATAGTGTGGATATGCTTAATCTACAGTTTTTCCCTGCTGAGGCGGACAGCATCTTTCCGATGGCCAAGAGACTCTATTCCCTGTACAGACATGTCAAGAATGGAATGATTAGGGATATTGAAGGGATGGCTAGCTTGGTGTTGATGGTAGATCTATGACCATAGAGTCGCTTCTTGAGGCTGTTTCTGGTCTCACCGACATAATTATTAAATGTTGCAGACCCTGCAAAAAACGACATAAAAAGGTCACATTTTCAACGTGCAACTCTATTATCTCTTGTCTTGGCACAGGGCACAATGAGAAGCTCTACTTTGTGAAGTTCCATCCCCAGGCCAAGAACATCCTGATGTCAGCCAGCTACGACATGACCGTCAAAATCTGGGACCTGGACTCAGGCGAGGAGAAAATCACGCTAAAGGGCCACACGGATCAGGTAGGCGGGCGCCCAAATCCCTCTTAGCACTTTTGAAATTTGAAATGTCTGTTCAAGCCGGGAGAAAATTGTGGACGAAGCATCTTTTGGACGATTCAACCCCCGTGGCCTCAACGTCCAGGAGGGTGATGATTAACAAATTTCGAGGTTTACCAATGATCCCTCTTTTGTGTGCACTCCCCGGCTTCTCTCTTTCAACCTTGCCCTTTGATGTTTCCCCTTTCCACAACCTTATCCCTACCCAACCCCTTGCCCTTGTCGTCTGTCTTTCATCCGTGTCCCTGTGACTCTCCCCTTCCTATTTGTTCTGTCCCTGCCATTCTGGGCGGGAAACGGATGCAAACAAGTTCTGAGTCCTCTCTCTTTGATATACCATGATGTTTGAAAGAAGTAATAGGTTACCCTTTTCCTGATCTCACCATGAAGACCTTCGAATCTCTCTCTTTCTCCGTTTCAGATTTTCAGCGGCGCCTGGAGCAGCGACGGCCGCAGGATAGCAACGGTCTGCAAGGACGGCAAGATTAGGATCTTCGACCCGAGGACCTCCCCGGAACCTGTCCAGGTATGCCGCGTGGGATCACCCTCCGTATCGCTCCGGTTGCCAAAGAAACGGAGGCTCCTACTGAGCAAGATTTTCAACAGCTCGCTCATCTAAGCAAAGGCTGATTGGAAATGATCGAATCCTGGGTGTTTTTGTTTTTTTTAAGTGCGGTGACATTACACAAAACCTGAGGCATTTGAGTCGGCGCTGCAAATTGTGTGTTTTTTTCTTGGGTGATGTCTTCCAGTGTTGTCTGACCTGAAGACGCGTCCCTGATTGTGAGAGACGTTAGGGTAAGTCCGGCCAGGTGTGACGGAATTGTTGTTTTTTTGTCCGATTTGCCCTCGCAGGTTTTCTGCACATGGGATTTCATGCCATGGTTTGATACCTTATTAATTGTTTGATTATTCCCGAATCCTGATAACCAGTTAATTTTCATTTTGGTTGCCAATTGATTATATTCCTAGTACCAGATTCATCTCTTTATTCCTGATTCCCGATTTTATCTGTTTTGTTCCTCACACCTGATTGATGTACATTTTTTCCTGATACCTAGATATTCATCCATTTATCCCAGATATCCTATTCGTCTACTGATTCCCGATTTCCTGATTGATCTATTTATTCCTGAAGTCCGAATGATGTAGTTATTCTTGTCACCCTCTCCATTCATTTGCCCCTGGATACCCTGCTTGAGTAGTTCCTTGATCATGCCGATACCCCGTCCATTGATGTGCTGCTCATAGATGCTATCAATAGTTATAGTATCCCTGATATTGGATGCTATCCCAGACAGCTCATCACTGATTGGGGTATTCTTGGTTTGTGGTGACTCCGTGTAAAACTCTCTTTTTTGTGTGAGTATGTGTGGTTCTGAAAAGAACCGGAGGAACTCGACGTTTCGAACAGTGTACTCTGCTCGTCTTACAGTCTCCTGAAGACGAAGAGAGTACACTGTTTGAAACGTCGTGTTCCTACGGTTCTTTCCAGAACCATACATTCTTACAGAAGAGAGAATTTTACACGGTGTCACCGCAAACCTGTATTACTGCTGCTATTCTCACCATGAAAACCTTCCAATCTCATTTGATGTATTCTTGATACTACATGGAGTGATTGTATTACTTATTCCTTAACCCCGATACCCAAACAATTGACGCATTCCCACAAACAGATTGATTTATCCCGGATACGCATTGAAACAAAAATATTCCTAATATCCAATAATTTTCCCGATAGCTGTTAGATGAATACATCCCCATATGCTGATACTTGGGCAATGATTGTAGTAATACATACATGTAGGTTGATGATGGGTCAGTTGTAACATGGAGGAATACTTACATGTATTCCTCCATGGTTGTAATATTTCCTCTTTCCTTGATTGATTGATTGATTGATTAATTCCTGATACTCGAGTGATCAATATTCATGATTCCTGATTGATCAGTTCCAGATACCTTATTGATGATTATATTCCAGATACCAGTTTGATGTATTCCTAATGATCTTATCCAGTAATCTATTCTCAATGTATACCCAATTTACTGACATATTCCCGAATGATTATTGTGAGCCTGATTCCTGACATATGTACCTGGTCCATGGATGTACCCCTAATCAATAGCCTGATTGATTGATGTATCCCCACTGGCTGATTGATTGAAATACATGTAGCCCTGATACCTGACACCTGATTGATCAATCTATCCCCAATTATTGATGAATTGACCTGGGCCCTGACCATGCATTTTATGCGTGAAACCTGCCATGCATGAAAAGTCTTCCTTTGTAAACAGAAGGATCGATCAACCACATTGTTGATGCCAGATTTCTGAAAAGGGTCCTATGACTACATGTATAGGGTCGTTCTCACTCTACAAATAATTGCGATTTGAATCACGTTTCAAAAAAACGTTTTTGTGCAATGTTTTGCTTGCGTCCACACAAATTGCGAGGCACACATTTGTGAGCTGATTACGGAACCGTTAGTGATTGTGGTCAAATGGTGCCAGTGCCCTTGAGGATGGCCTAGATGCAGGAAGACATTAAACAAGCACGCCACTTCGCAGCGTGAGCGGTGCATTGTGGAATTAAAAAAACACTGGTGTAATTCAGCAGAGTGTTTTCACATGCACTGCACTGCAATTTTTTTTATAGTAGTGCAGTTTGAATTGCGATTCAAATCGTGATCCAAATAATATAAGCATTTTTTGAGGGAGAATGGACTGTGGAAGTGGCCCTATTGACCTTCATTGCTGGTTTTGCAGGAAGGAGAGGGACCGCCCGGTAGCCGAGGTGCAAGGGTTCTCTGGGTGTGCGGAGATGACTTCCTGCTGACGACAGGATTTGACAGGTAAATCTACGGCCGTGCCTTTCTCGTATGCACTGGGGCAGCAGCAACACTCAGTCCTTTCCAGTTGTTGGGAAGTCAACTTCTGTCTGGCTCCAGATATTTGATCCAATGAGGGTTTGCCCTGCCCCACGTAGCAGATAATTTGGTTGAGGTCAGTTCTGCTTCCTGCTGTCCTCTGGTTTTGTGTACCAGCGCTCATATCATCTGAGCTATCCAGCCCATGGGAGGCTAGCTATAACTACCCAGGGAGTGACGTCCCAGTCCTGCCCGGCTGAGAGGAGGCTAACTACCCACGGGAGTGATGACCCAGTCCTGCTTGGGAGAGAGTGGAAGCCTCTAGCTATCTAGTTATTCCCATTGCTCCCCAACATATTAACTCCTTCTGGTTGAATAGTCCAGACGCCCTTTATCCACAGCTTCTCCCGGCTCAGATGGACAGCATCAATGCGGGCGGCTAAGTGATTCAATTTGCCTTTGATTTTTCGTTTGTACTTTTCAGGAGAGCGGACAGAGCGGTCAGCCTTTATTCCCTGAGGGATCTGAGCCAGCCCCTGGAGACGGTGACCTTGGACCAGTCCCCAGCGACGCTGGTTCCCTACTACGACGAAGACACCAACATTGTCATCGTGACCGGAAAGGTACAGTACTGTGCTCTGCCGACAGGAGAGCTTCCATCAGCCATTGTGTGAATGAGAATCCCGCAGGTTGTCCGTGGGTGAGAGTCTGTGGAGAGTTTACCAGATGGTTTTTGTTTTTGCACACATGTCCACCGGGGATTGTCTGTAGCCACTAGTCAGTGGCTTCCATAAGTCCTTTAGGGCCGTTTTTGAAATGAAGGCTTAGGCTCAGGCTTAGGCTTTGGTCATATTTATCTTACTTGTTATAATATCACAGGCATCTGAAAAAACTCCAAGCATTTGGCCCCAGTTTCTTGGGGAATATACACTGTACCTACATGTATCAAACCTTCATCAAGCATTCACCAATAAATTATGGTGAAATGCTGCTTAAGCATCAGAATTTGCATAAGCATACAATGTCATGATTCATATTGCCAACCAAAACCTCACGTCTGTTTCATGCTAAGCAAAGAATACTCGAATACAAGTCAAAGGTCAATTGACATCACATCACAGTGTACTTCTTGGTTTGTACTTCTGTTTATGCAAGGAAAACTTTTCACGCCTAGCAGATTTTCACGCTTAAGCGGCTCTATGAAATTGGGCCCTGATAAGTCTGAGGAAGGCTTTCCCTGCTTAAGCAAAATTCTGGTGCTTAATTGCCTCAATGACATTGGCTGCTGGCCTTGCCTTGTGTGTTTAACAACTCTGAGATGCTGATTATTGTGTGGGTTTCTTTGTTTCTTTAGGGAGATATGTCTGCCCAGGCATTTGAGATTTTGACCGAGCCACCCTACTTCCTGTCCGTGGCCCCCTTTCAGCAGATGGTGCCCCACCAGGTCAGTGTGATATTGATATGGCAGTGACAGGCCCTCCTTCTAACTGAAGGGCCGTTTTGCCCTGAACTTGGCCGAGGTCAGTTGATGATGTTAATCGGCGGCCATGAACGATGCCAAGCGTGGGGCGAGAGCACGCGTCCGTCTAGAGAGGCTGCCCTTGCATCCACTACATTGATACACCAACAGCAAAAACCATTGAAACAGCAACAGCAACAACAGCAGCAGTAGCAACAGCAGCAGCAGCAACACTAGCACCTCCCACACCAGCAACAAGAAAAGCATTTACAACAGTAGCACCACCAATGAGTCATGGCATCAACAGCAGCAACAGCAACACCATCAACAACAGCAAAACCAAATGCAACAGCAGCAATAGCAACAGCAGCAGTAGCAACAGCAGCAGTAGCAACACCAGCAGCAACACTAGCACCTCCCACACCAGCAACAAGAAAAGCATTTACAACAGTAGCACCACCAATGAAAGTCATGGCATCAACAGCAGCAACATTAACACCATCAACAACAGCAAAAACAAATGCAACAGCAGCAATAGCAATGATAGCAACAATAACAGCAGTAGTGAAGACAGCACCACTGACACCAGCAACAGCAACTGCAACTGCAGAAGCAAAAATGAAAGCCAAATGTTGCATCAACAGCCGCAACAGTAATAACAGCGGCTTTTGATGAGAATGTAATAGTCTTATATTTTCCTTTTTAAAATCTTTCTTATACTGAATGTCTTGTTTTTTACATACCTTTTTAGTGTTATATAAAAACGCAATTCAGTCTTTGACTGCGATGTTTTTATTATGAAATAAACCAATAATAATAATAATAATAATAATAATAGCAACAATAGTAACACAGCACTATCAACACCAGCAACAACAAAAACAGGGGTGATCCTATAAGTGTGATTTATTTGTCCTCAATCAAATTTGGGTGCTTAAGCAGCTCTATGAAATTGGCCCCTCTTTGTACGTACCTGCGGTCTTACCAGCTGAGCTATCCAGCCCTTAGATGACAACCTTTCCAAATAGTCAACTAGCCTTTGCCGGGGGGGTTCTTGCCTTGAGTGCAATCCCAATCTCTCCTTTTGTTTGTTTGTCTGCAGGCCTTGTCCTTCCTGCCGAAGAGCATGTGCAATGTGAGAGACGTGGAGTTTGCCAAGGCCCTGCGACTAACCCAGACCACCATCGAGCCGGTCACCTTCTCCGTGCCCAGGATTAAGGTAAGCCTCAAAGCTAACACCAGAAGATTTACTTGCTACAAAGTGGATACAGCTTTAGTTTGTTTTCAATTTCAATCAAATATAATCTCGAAGGAAAAAAACTGAGTGGGATCTTTTTGAACAACTTTGAAAAATGGCCAAGAGATTTGACTGAATTCAAAAGAGAATGTGCTCACATTGTGCTTTACTTACATAGCTAAGCTACTGTATGAGTGACACCAAAAAACATTTTTTTTGAGACAGAGTCTGGCTATGAATAGAACTGGTAGCTCAATGGTTCAGGAAGTGTGTAATCTGCCCGTTGTCGTCATTCTTCTTTTTTTTTTTTTTTTTTCCACTCCTTCACACTTCTCTCTTTGATCTTTCCCCCTCTTCTCACTAATCCCTACCCTACTCCTTGCCCTTCCCTTTGATCTCACCCTACCAGCTTTACTCTTTGTCCTTTGTTTCTCACCCGTGTCCTATTCACTCTCTTCCCCCTTCCTTCTTGTACATGTATCTGTGTTGTCCTTGTCACTCTGCCTTTGAGAAAGGTCCTGCTAGGATCGAAACATTAGGCCCACTAAATTTTATGATCTTCTTTTTTTAAATGAAAAAATGGCAAAGAAAACTTTAACTGAACCGGGATTTGAACCCGAGACCTCTTGGTTTTGTGCACCGGCACTTATCTCATCTGAGCTATCCAGTCCTTAGATGGCGGCCTTCACAAAATAGTCAACTAGTCTTTGCCAGGGTGGGGGCGCGCCAGTCGGAAGCAATTCAACCATTAAGTTCCGTATGTTACCCCCACTTTTTTTTTTTTGCAGAAAGAGTACTTCCAAGATGACATTTTCCCTGAGACCAGAGTGCGATGGGAGTCGGTCTTGACCAGCCAGGAGTGGCTGGCAGGCAAGGACGGTGTCCAGAGAAGGGTCAGTCTGTGCCCCAGCGGCATGAAGCTTTGTGAGTAGCCTCCAGGGGAATCTCTCCAAATCGTGGCTCCCTCTTTCTCTCCCTCCTTCCCTTTCTCTCTCACTCCCTCCCTTTTTCCATTTCTCTCTCCCTTCCACCCTTTCTCCCTCTCTCTCTCCCTTCCACCCTTTCTACCCCTCTCTCTCCCTTCCACCCTTTCTCCGTCTCTCTCTCCCTTCCACCCTTTCTCCCTTTCTCTCCCTTCCACCCTTTCTCCCTCTCTCTCTCCCTTCCACCCTTTCTACCCCTCTCTCTCCCTTCCACCCTTTCTACCCCTCTCTCTCCCTTCCACCCTTTCTCCCTCTCTCTCTCTCTTCCACCCTTTCTCCCTCTCTCTCTCCCTTCCACCCTTTCTACCCCTCTCTCTCCCTTCCACCCTTTCTACCCCTCTCTCTCCCTTCCACCCTTTCTCCCTCTCTCACTCTCTTCCACCCTTTCTCCCTCTCTCTCTCCCTTCCACCCTTTCTACCCCTCTCTCTCCCTTCCACCCTTTCTACCCCTCTCTCTCCCTTCCACCCTTTCTCCCTCTCTCTCTCTCCCTTCCACCCTTCCTGCCTTTCTTGACTTCCTCCTCCTCCTCCTCATCTTCACTCTCATCCTCCTCCTCACTGTCATCCTACTCACAACATCCTCTCTCCCTCCATCTCCTCTTCCCACCTTGTCATTCTCTCCCTCTCAAGCCACTTCTTCTCCTCATCAGTATCTTTTTTCATGAAGGCGTTCTTTCTTTCTTAATCAGTGAGCTCCATCCCCAAGTCAGTCCCGGTACCCAAGAAGTATGTAGCTGAGGTGGAATTATCGTACAAGACGGACGAACAGAAGAAGGATGAGGTACTCTATGCATGCATTGATGCAGTCAATTGTACGGCTCTTGTGATCATGTGTGTAGGGTACAACATGTTTCTTATATGTTAGGGCTCTATGCGTCACTAGCAGCTTTTGCTTCTCTACATCATTCCGTGGTTTGATCTCAAGGAATGCCTGTAGCCATGTTTAGTACTAGACACAACATCACCTGAACCTGAACTGACGTTCAAAGCACACAGTAGGGGCTGTTCACAGTACTACCAAACATTTGCAATTATCTGGATCGCGATTGAAATCGTGTTTCAAACTCCACTTTTTCGGTATGTATGTTGACACAATTATCGCAATTATAAGTGGGATTTATATCAGGATTCAGACGCCACTATTAGTGCGACTTTCCTAAAAAATTTCCCAACTGGAGTGTGTGTAAATGCTCCACAGACAGAGAATTGCTAATATTGCTTTGTTTTTTTAATCCCACAATGCACCGCTTACGATTTCACTGACAGGATTGGCCGTGCTTTCTTTATGTCTCCCCGCCTGGGCATTGTCAGACCACAGTGCTAACCACAATTTTTTTTTTTTTTTTTTTTTTTTTGGGGGGGGCATTTGTAAAACCCCCGGTTTTATAATCGAGTTTCAAATCATGAATATTTCCAGAGTGTGAACGCCCCTTTTATGCTTAGTGATTGCCTTGGCTGTACCCATTAATTTTGACCTGGCACTAACTGTGAAGTCCATTTGCTTGCAGCTTGTCAGTGCCATAACCAACAAACTGGAGGCAAGGAACGAGCCCTTACCTCAGGACCTTTGTGAAGGTGTGGACGAGGATGAATGGGTAGGCCATCACTATCCAGTATTTGTGTTATTTTTCTGTGTCTTCTCAGTTGTTGCCTCCACTTTTTATCCAACCATTCCGTGAATTCAAAGCGATATAAAATGTATACCGGTGCATTGTTCTTGATTGTTGAGGGAGTTTTGAAAATGACAAATTATTATACATTGAGGTTTTGTCTAGTGCTCAGTGCTTTGCCCGATTGCCTGCTGTAAGTATTCATGCAGCTCGGGCGGGATACAAAACCGCGACTCTTGCTTTCCAGTGCAGGCGTCTGATTATTTTCAGCACTCAATGCTTATTACGTTGAGTAGGGCAAAACCTGATTGAATAATTACATTCTCCTTGACGCAAACATTATTCTAAGACCCATTGCTTAAAATTTCTATGTGGCGGTCATGGCGTTGGAGAGAGGCCCTGCCCAAAGAGCAACTTCAAACGATGCTTAGCTTACTACATGTACTACGTATGCTTAATCAGACAAGTGGAGTACCAGTCACAATCACAATACATGGCCGACATATTCGACTGGTAACCACCTCTAGCAAAACTCCTTTTTTTGCTGAGAGCCAAGCATTAAAGTTAACCATGGAATGTATTGCTTTATTTCATTCACAGTCGGACTGAGTTCACAGCTGGTCCCCTTTGCTGCGGTGTCTCTATTATCATGAGCATGGTTACCAGCCTACGACATCAGACAAGCCAGCATCACATTTACTTTATCATTATGCTGACCAGCATTGTCCATGCGGCTAGCAAGTTGAAATAGGGAGTATGTGCATGTATTATGCAAATGCAATACTATACAAAGTCAAACACGAATGGAAAAAATTGCATTTGGACATGCTGTGCATGTCCTGTTTATTCTAGACATGCTAGATGCAGCTAGTGACCACTTGAAACTGTAAAATCAGTGTCCTGGCTGGCTGCCCAGATTTTGAAAACAAATGCATAGCCTACACTCAAAGGTAGGGCACAACATTTGTGAAGGTCAAAGCTTCTAGCTTCAATAGCTTCTAGGCCTATTCTTTGTCAAACTCAGCGTATACACAAATTAACACACCTGCGTAAGTTTCGGCTCAATCCATCAATCATGTTATGAGAAAAAACGGGGAAATGAAATTAAACTCTAACTTTTTTTCAGACATAGGGGGCGGTATTTATTAAAGGAAATCTTTGTTCCAACGATTGTACATGTACATATAGTTTTCTTGAAAATGTCTGATTTTCGAGTGCTAATATGTCATGGAATATCTGCTACAGTTTTCTGATGAGAAAGTAATTTCTCAAATTTGGATTGCCCAGAAAGTGGGCACACTTTGCCAATGCTGTACCATCCCTTTAACCACTGAACTTCAAAGCCATTTCAAAATTCTTGGTCTCTAAATAATGCATTGGGCAGCTGGAACTTTGGTTTAGTGTTAAGTTTTATCGGCTGATGCTATGGAAAAATCTTCTCCTTTTTTTCCGGACATAGCGGCGGAATCTTGTGGTATCCTTTACTAGAGATCTGGACAGTAAGTCAAAGATTTGGAGCATCAGTTTGTAGAATGCTTTATGTGTGTTCTGCAAGATAGTGAGTGACGTTTGAGTCAGTTTAAGCTGACAACTGATTTATCCTTGCAAGGCAAATGACTGATTTCAAAAGACGTTTTCGTGGTTATGCAGTTGCCATGATAATAATCACTTTCTCGTATCTTTGCTTAAAATCTCCCCAGTGCCTTTATTGTACATAAGCCAAATGCTTCAAAATTTTAATTGCTTCCGGCTTTTTTAATAATTTTGAAAACGGAATTATTTTTATTTGAAAGTTTTTTACCTCCCCTCTCTGAAATTGGGTTATGCAAATCAACGCAAAGTTGTATTTACATTATTCACAAAAAACCTAAATAACACAAAAGTAACAAAACTATATATGCTAGCATCTTTTAGTCCTTCAGCAAAAGTAATAATTACTTTCTGCTGAAATAGGACGTAAGCCAACTTTTGGGTCCTTCAAGTAAATTTCTAAGTGCAACCAGAAATTCTTCAGTATTATAATCAAAATTACTATAGTTTTTCTTTCTTGACATGAAACAAGTATCGTATAAATAAGAACCAGTGAAATGTGTTTTTACATCTACTTTTTTTTTACTGATGGTCAAACATTTTGCCACATCCAAGAATGTATCTAGATTTGTTTTGATTAAAGGTTCACTGTATACAGGACCACTTAAAGGACATACAAAAAAATCTGTGACGTACGTGCCGTAAGAGAAATCATTGGTTATATGTCTCTTAGTGGCTTTGAAGGGATTGATGAATAAACTTATTTTGACACTTAAAAAGTCAGAGTGTACCTTGAAAACCCGCATTATCCAGAAAGGTGCGTGGGATCAAGGATAAATTTGTCACAGGTACCATCCTTTATCGTTTTCACATAATTGATGTCTTTCATTTTTCTAAACAATTTAACAGGTTTTAAAACAAACTAAAACCCAGCTTTCTGGTTAAAATATTTCATTTATTTGATGGAAAGGTGACTATTTTGGGACAAATATTCATTTTCGAGTAAAATTATGAATAAGCAAGGATTAAAGTTGAAACAAACTAAACTCTGGTCAACTGTGTCCGATATTTAGGTCGCAGCCTTCCACACAGGGTTGAGGGAAAACGTGCACTTTGACAAAAATATAAAGAAACAAGCCTATATTGAAATTTATGATGTCATTTTTATTTTTTTCACCGCTTTTCCTGTTTAAGACTGTAAATGGAGATGGGGCAAGAACTGTTAAGGGAACATTTTCCATTGCAGTATGATATTCATGGGTCGAAACTCTCTTAAAAAGTATTGCCTACCCCTAACCGTGATAGGAGAAGAAAACAAACCGTGTGGGGTCATTACATCATTCTGTAGACTGTAGGCTCGAACGGTATAAAATGTTATGCTAGACTAATTCATCGACGAAATGAATTTGAATATATTTCTTGAGTGGTTTATTTAGTTCTACCTTCTTAGGGTACTCGGATCGGGGAAATAAATGTCTAATACAAGTGGAATTATGCTTTAAATTCAAATGATTTTTTTAGGCAGCGTCACTTTTTGCCTACCTCCATGATTAGTTGTTATGACTTATGGGACCACACTTTTGGGCGCGCTTTGCGTTGAAATGCGTGGCGGTCAAATAATACGGACGGGTTGTGCACTTCCTCCGGACCTTGAACATTGCCAAATTCCGCGGAGTAAAAGTGGCGAATTCGAGGCGGATTCTTGGGGAAGCTGAAGTCTTAACCTCAGAATGGACAGATACTTTAGTGTAGCCTTCTGTCGTAGCAACCTGACCTAGTACTACTCTCGGTGATAGTCCGAGTAACTTGGACCCTTACAATCGCCCCTTTTACTTTTAGAGTGCCGTTCTGACTTTCTATACGGGAAGCATTATCTGGGCTCCAGCCGGGTAGGTCATGAATAATTCAACATTATGACGTATATGAATAATATACATGTACTGCACAGACGTACTACGTACGTACAACAGGCGCTCCTGATCCTCTCTAGTATCTTTGGTACAGGGGACCAAAGATAGTATAGCGCCGCTATAAGATCTTTGCAGGGGACCAAACTGTCAGTTGCGGCGCTGCCGTCTGAACCTTGCGATCAAACCCGGAGGTTTTTGTCCATTTTTTGGGGGAAATAGACACATTTTCGCCACATGGACAGTTGCACACAGGTGCGTGGTATGTAAACCACATTTGCTAGAAATCTTGGGCCGAATGATGCAGTATTTTATGAGTTACGCAGTGGCTGTAGTTACGGCAGTCGGCCGTGTGGTTCCATGACTTGATTGTATCAGCTAATACACTGGTTCAACCAGCCTGCAATGCTGACGAAATACAATCAATTCAGGGAACCACACGACTGCCGTAACAACAGCCACTGCGTATGACTATGATTTTTTATGAAGTATGAGTCATGGTGAACCTGCTGATCCCTATGCCACAGCACTAGTGAACGTTACACAGAAGCCTATGGCTATGGAAAAAAAACATAGTTATCTGTGGGGTTCCGGTCGGGAGAGCAGCGGACGACGTAGAACCCCACAGTTCTGGGGTAGTCTACGTACTATAGGCATGGAGGAAGTCCTCCATGGTATAGGCATAGAGGAAGGAAAATATTTTCCTTCCTCCATGGTATAGGTGGTCTTTTGTTGATTTAGGTATTTGTCCACCCTCTTGCGGTGTAGTACGAGTAACTTGGACCCGACAAGTCACCCTTTTTTATCGAATTCTGAAATTTTTAGATTCGGGTGTCACCCGAATCTCAAAATTTCAAAATTCGATAAAAAATGGTGACTTGTCGGGTCCAAGTTATTCGTACTACATGTACATACAGTTTTGTACATTATGGGCACACAGCCAAGCTGTATTAAGTCACATGACAGAGAAATTAATCGATGAAACACTTGTGTGATTAACAAAGTGGTTAAAATAAAAGGTTTGAGAATCTTATCAGCAAGGAGCAAGAATGAGACTTCTACCAGAGTTTGAAGTTGATGAAAAGAAATGAAGATTACATATTTATTATGAAATTAATGCAAAATACACAATTAAACGTAACCGCACAAAATAACCACCAAGGAAAACCATTACTATACTACTATTACTAGAGTAAATGATCTTGAATTGGCCAAATTAAAGGAAATAGTGTATACTGTATAAAGAAGGGTTGCACATTTGACTCGGGGCTCAGGAATGGAGAAACGGGCCATCAACTCGACACAGCGGGAGTGGTGTAAGACCCAGCCGTCCAGCAGGGGCCGTCGTCAAGCGCAGCGGCTCTGACACCGCCAGGTCCTGGCCCCAGTCCAGAACCGGCAGCAGTCGCTGCGTACAAGTTCTCAAAATCCGACGGGGCCCGTAGGGCTAATGGATTCTCAAAATCCGACGGGGCCTGGACCCTGGTGACCATTCACGTCTGCAGTCTGCTGGCAGGTAGTGCGGATCGGTGTCTCTGCGAAGAGGCCGGTCAACATTCCATCCAGAGACACCAAAGGCAAATGAGGCTGATGAATGGGCCACAAAACTCGTAGGTTTTGGAGTATGCACAAAGAAAAGGAGGGGGGTTTTGTCCCATCCAGGTGGCATATCAGCTTTTAGAGGGTACCAAGGCCTAATCTATGGCCGTAAGTTCGCGTAACACAGGCGTTTCTTTCATTAGAAATTCTATATGGTGTACATGTAGCCACCATGGTACACTAAACCAGTCAGTGACTAATAAAATCAGAGAAAGTAGAGACAAGAACATTCTATATTAATGGAATCAGACATTCACATATCAGGTAGCAATAGCATATGTGGCTTTTTCATAGAGTTTGATTGTCAGGGTATTCATGGACACTGTGTGTACCACTGCAGCTGATTTAACAAACGAAAAAACTGTCGGCCATCTTGGAAAAATAGCCTGGCCGGTTGTTTGGGATAAATGGGTCGGTCGGCCATTTTGAAGAAAAAAAAGAGAAGAAAAAAAAGAAGGCCCTCCGTTCCTCCTTTCTTATTTCAAAAAAGGGTACGACGCTAAACTTGATTTTTTTTTTTGTGGGGGGGGGGGGGGCATGGGCTTACTGTTTTTTTTATTTGAGGGTATTTTATCATTTTCTAAACTAAAAGTGGGGGGGGGGGGGCACAGTGCTCCAACCTTGCCTGTTCCGGCAGCTGTGAGTTTATCATTCATCATGAATTGTTTAATGCCACACCCATCACTAAAAATAGTTGAATACATGTCGTTGTACATGCATTTGGGAAATGCCCATCGAAGAGCTGGATACATGTACATGTAGCTTATGTGATAGACCCAAAGTACATTATAACACCATTTTGTCTCAAAATACTGATAATATGCAAACTAATACAGACTACATGTACCTTACAGTGCTTGTATCTAGAATGAGAAAAACATGGATAAAGTTACTTAAGACAGATAATAAACCATTATGCTAATTAGCAAAACAAGTGGCTATTTCTTTACTTTGATCGTACATGGCATTTTCCTTGCAAACACAAATCATAGTTCATGATGGTAACATTTAATAATTATGTTAACTGACTGTTTGACATGATTTCTTTGGAATGCAAGTACTGGTCTAGTCTATAAAGCTATGCTGTATTCAGGCTATATTCATTTGGCCAAATAGATTGTTTGAATTTGTTGGATTAGGTACCCCAAGGATAGCATACTGCTGCTGAATTTTGTTGGAGTTTGTTGGATTAGGTACCAATGGTCCAGGGAGACACTATTGGAGTTTGTTGGATTAGGTACTAATGGTCAGTACACTGCCACACACTCCAACACCTGACCAGAAAATGACCAAGAGCACGTGGGTAAAGTAAACTCACCCACGAAAGCAGTGTAGTGCACTGCTACACACTCCAACACCTGACCATGCAGAACATGCCACAGCATACCTACACATTGTGGCATTTTGTTGGGTTGGGGACATGCAACAATGCATAATACACATTATCCAACCTAACAAAATCCAACACGTGCAGACTGTTGGATTCTGTGAGGTTAGGTACAATGGGTTCCTAATTTCTGCCCAAATGTTGGATTTTGTTGGGTTAGGTATGCTTCCTAGTGAAAGAGCCTATAGGGGGTTAGGGTTGTTACCACAGTATGGCTTCTCCGGCCTTAATTGCCCTTGACAGCAGCTTTAAAGCCTGCACATTAACCCATAGCATTAAGCACTTCACAATCAGTAGACAAGCATAATTCCCTTTCAGACATTCAATTGAGTCCCCATTCATTTAAAGCACAAAGTAACTTGGTGATGAGACAAGTGCAATTTTAGGATGATCTTGTTATGACTGATCCAGTGATAATCAATGACACTAATTAGCAAGTACAGTAATATGCAATTTTGTTAACATTTTGAACACAACACCATTTTGTCCTATGCAATCTAATACAGACGAATGAGACTAGAATGTACAATGTATCTAGAATGAGAAAAGCATGTTACGTTACTTAAAGCCCCTACACAACATTGGTCAAGGTCAAAGAATAGCATCTACAGTATATGTATGCATGAAATAGGACACCTGTGAAAATTTCAGCTCAGTCTGCCAAATGAGTCTCGAGAACATCGTGAAAACCGCTTCATTTGTTCGCGAAAATACAGCATTCAACGCCGTACTGTTCGGTAAAATAGTTTAGATATCGGTGAGACGTAAACAATTTCTTTTACTCATTTCTCCCAAAATACAACATTTTAGGCAGAAATATTTCAGTGCGAGGTTTCTACTATAACCATCTTCAAAATGTATAAGTTTCATGTAAATCTGTGATTTTTTATGTTTATCGATCTTACCAATGTTGTGTAGGGGCTTTAAGACAGAAAATAAACTATTATGCTAATTATCAAAAAACTGCCAATTCCATTAACATGCCAAATTACTGTTACCTGTTTCAGTTAATGTACGTTTGGAAAGCAATAAGGTGCTATTTGATACATACTTATTATTAATATTTACAGTTATGACAAAAGACTGACTAACAGTCCAAGCATGCAACAAGCAGGCTGTTGTTTGTGTCCAAGTATTCAGAATGGAGAAAACACTTTCTGGGTTTAAGTTACAAGCTGGAAAGGATAACTAATTCACATGCTGTACTGTGCCAGAGATGTTCTTATCACATTCCAAAAGACCCAAGGACACTATCACCTTTCTCCTGAAGATGAGCAGAGTATACTGTTCGAAACGTCGAGTTCCTCCGGTTCTTTTCAGAACCACACTTACTCACAAAAGAGAATTTACATGGTCTGTCCGCAAACCTATTTATCCTGATATTCTCACCATGCAAACCTTCAAATCTCATTTGACACCATCTTATTAAAAAACAGTAGCCCTTTGATGACAGCACATCATTCATTTCATTTCATTCATTTGTCCCATAGTCTGATAGAGCAGGGAGCACATCAGTCTGATCTTAGAGCCGAGTGCAATATTCTTGTCTTCTCTTGACAGTGTCCCAGATGTTTGGGCAATTCCAGACATTTCTTCATTCATTAGGTGAATCTGGGGCAAAAAGCCTGGTGGAGTCAACCCTCTCCAGGCTGTTGACCACAGTTGATTGCTCACAATAATTGTGGCTCGCTTTGGTCCTGGACTCGTGGCCGTTGGGTTGTTTTGTAACCCTTCCGCCCTTGGACGGTGACTTCATCAAGGAAGTTCATACGCCCATTGTAAGGTGCCGAATCAACACCCTAGCCTTCAGTTGACCAAAACCTGACCTGCAAGGCAGCAGAAGACTCGTGGAGGGCGGGGTTGTCCAAATCCCGTACAGAGTTTCCTCTGCCCACTGCCCCTCAAGCCACTTCTAAAATACGTTGATCTAAACTACTAAGAAGACATTCTCAATCGAACCTCATCATGTTTGAACTCAGGAGATGGGAAGTTCCCATGAAATGTTTTATATCCGTCTTCTTGTAGTGAAAGATGAACAAAAATAAGATTTGCTTTCAGTGATTCCGATGAAGTTTGTTGCCTAAAAATAAGCCTCAGAAGTTGGAAATGAAAAGAATTTGATGAAGGTAGGCCTATGTGTATTGTTAGGGATAAGGAAAAGAATGATGAGATTTGAAGGAGAAGACGAGCAGGGTATACTGTTCGAAACGTCGAGTTCCTCCGGTTCTTTTCAGAACCACACTTACTCACAAAAGAGAATTTACATGGTGTCTCTGCAAACCTATTTATCCTGAAAAGAATGATGATGATCAGTCTGTTGATTTAATGCGCTGTTTCTGGCGAGGATGTTATTGACAAGTTTTCCAACCACCACATTGCATCTTTCACTTTTGGACAATTTTTCCAAGAAATTGGCAACAGTTGGGTGATTTTTGTCACAGTTGCTGATGTGGCTAATGACCTGCTCAGCACTTTCAAATAGCATCCTAGTACATTTATCAATACCATACAACTTGGCCAAACTGACATAGTTGAACCTCCTCCGTGAATTACTTTCAACCGATTGTGGCTTGTCATGTAATAAATGATTCAGGAGTTCGATGTCATCTACGGACATGTCACCAAGGGGATCTGAACACAAGAGCATAAAATATTGAAAAGGAACAACTTTAAACATGCAGCAACCAAATCTAATTTAAGGTGGACAAGTAAAGGATAAACTGACTGGGAACTTTTGAACAAATTTGAAAAATGGCAAAGATAACTGGACCGGGACTTGAACCGGAGACCTCTGTTTTTTCATACTGGTACTCTGAGTACTCTCCCATCTGAGCTACCCAGCCTCTTAAATGTCAACCTTTCCAAATATCCAACTTTCCTGGGGTGGGATGACATTCAGAAGCATTTTTCCTTTAACCATTACATTGTCTTAGCCATGTTTCAAAATTAAAACAAATTAATTAAGCCTATGTATTGTAGAAATTCAATTTTGTAAGTTATAGAGCTGAGGAAAAACAAAGAATATGATAACACAATGTAAACATTAGCCTTAGGTAAACAATAGCCTTAGGTCCTACTGTTCATAATGCATGTATATTTCCTCATTTTAATTTGACTGAAATAAATGCTTACCCTTGGAAGTAATCGCGATTGCCTTTTCCAGGTTTTTCTTGAATACTTGTGCACTTGCACTGCATCCCTAAAGATAGTCACACAAATTTAGTGAATAAAAAAAGATACATTGTCAGGTTCTTATAATTAACAGTATCGATGCTAAATTTCTTTCAAAATAACTCAATAATCCCTGACAGAAGTTACATGCAACTGGGCTCAGACATAATTATGCCCCACTTCAATTCACCATGAATCAAGTAAATCTAATGGTATGGCCTGGTTGAACGGAAGAAAAGAATGTCTTAAGGAATAATATGGTTTTGAATTACAATGCACGGGTAGAATGCATGCACAAGTTTTACAGCTTTTTGGCACGTAAGGCCTGATACTGGGTTTTCAAAATGGAAATAAATTAAATCATGGCTGGCTTAAATCAAGTGGATGAGGAGAATTGTCAGTTGGTGCTTCTTGTTAAGTTCTTGACTATGTACCTCACTTTCATCAATGACTATTTGTTCATGGGCCATATTGTCATCACTGTCATTTTGGGATCCCTCTTCTTCCTGATTGTCCATTCCTCCAGGCACCACTCCATTCCGCATTCCATCATCAGGAATCGGGACACCTTGTTGGTGTTCAGCTTCAACTGCAATGGGTCACACAATAAGCCCAGTACATTCTTTATTCAAAACCAGTGACATTAAACTCCTGTTATAATAAGCAATGTTAAATTGAAATAATTGATAAGCATGGGGAATCTTTGCATTTCATCTAAAGACAATCAATATTTTACATTATCAGTTTCTTTCCACTTTGTACCTGTTCTTTTACTGGGTAGCATGTGCACAAGTACTTCTGGGATCTCTTGAGGTGCTGGATTGCTGCTAGCTGGCTGATTAGGTTGACCCCTTGAACCCCAACTCAAGAGTTTTTTTATTTTGGATGCTTTGAAGTATAGGGTAAATGATACAAGTACTACGAAAATCAATATCCCTATCCCTATTATAAACCCGATTAAGGTTTTTATCCAATGATTAAGCCTATCTGATTCCTGTGAACTCATCCCATCCCCTGGTGTGGTTGGTACTTGTACATGTATCTCCTCATATGCTGCAGTGGAGGGTGTTCGCAGACAATCTGGGTATTGATCGCTGTTCTTTTCATAATTACAGCTCACACAGTGGTCGTCATCTTCATTATAACGAAAGTATCTATCAATGGACAATAAAGACAAAAAAATCACATGGAACTTTAAACCTTGGACTTTGCATGGATAAGGTGCCTACACTTTTTTGGTACATTTATGTTCAGATTTCGGTACTTTTTTGCACAGATTTTGGTATTTCATGCTAAAGTCAATGCCTTGATACTGTCTACCGGTACTTCTGGGGAGTCTGAGCTAGATATTATCAAACATTTTGTGTGTGCATACCTTTCTCTATCATGAAAACTTGCAAGAGCTAAATCATCCACAGTTACTACATTGTAAGTCTCCCTTGAGGCACAAGACTACCTAAGGGATAATAATTGTTTCAGGCCACAAATACTTTCTTCAAATTTCATTGTTACTGATTTGTTATGAGTTATTCATGTACCGTACTCACCCTGGCTTGCATGGGCCACATTTGCGATCTGTGATGCTTGTACAGAGAATAGCGTCGTTCATAGTGTTATCACAGGTGCGGCATGGGAAGCATGTTTTCCAATCGTCCAGGTCAAAGAAATAACCGCTCTTACATGCCTGGCATGTGGCATTAATTCCCAAGCCATCACCACATGCCTGTTGTAAAAAATATAACAATTTGCTCATCAAAAACTGACTACCAGTATTTACGTTCATGCTTCAGGAACTTATTATTTCAAAATACAGGCAGCTTGGGTGGAAATCAAACATGGTCTGCAACTCCTGTTTCGCATGGCAGACATCTTCACTACTGGACTATCTAACTGGTCGAGGTTATGTGGTGGGTTTGAATCTGTATGGTGGTGGCTAACATGTTTCATTATAGTTGTTAATAAGTTATGATTTTGTATTGAGGAGGATGCTATTCAAAAAGAGATATCTTAACCACTTGACCACCAATTAGCTGGTGACATGGCATTGCCACCACCTACATTTGTCTGTCTGTTCTGTCAGGTGGTTGCTCATCTCAGTGAGACATGGCATTGCCACCACCTTCTACATTTGTCTGTCTGTTCTGTCAGGTGGTTGCTCATCTCAGTGAGACATGGCATTGCCACCACCTTCTACATTTGTCTGTCTGTTCTATCAGGTGGTTGCTCATCTCAGTGAGACATGGCATTGCCACCACCTTCTACACCTGTACATTTGTCTGTCTGTTCTGTCAGGTGGTTGCTCATCTCAGTGAGACATGGCATTGCCACAACCTTCGACATTTGTTTGTCTGTTCTGTCAGGTTGTTGCTCATCTCAGTGAGACATGGCATTGCCACCACCTTCTACATTTGTTTGTCTGTTCTGTCAGGTTGTTGCTCATCTCAGTGAGACATGGCATTGCCACCACCTTCTACATTTGTCTGTCTGTTCTGTCAGGTGGTTGCTCATCTCAGTGAGACATGGCATTGCCACAACCTTCGACATTTGTTTGTCTGTTCTGTCAGGTTGTTGCTCATCTCAGTGAGACATGGCATTGCCACCACCTTCTACATTTGTTTGTCTGTTCTGTCAGGTTGTTGCTCATCTCAGTGAGACATGGCATTGCCACCACCTTCTACATTTGTTTGTCTGTTCTGTCAGGTTGTTGCTCATCTCAGTGAGACATGGCATTGCCACCACCTTCTACATTTGTCAGAAAAGGAGAACAAAAACATGAGGAGTCAAGATATGCTATGGCTGACCTCAGATAACTCCAATCCTTTTATGCATTTTGGGCAAGAGTGGCACATGTTGTCTGATGCGTTGAAATACCTGGTAGTTCCATTATTTAGATTTGGGCACACGTTTTGGGCACCATCCGTAACCTGGGAAAAAAAATGAGGATTTAAGAACATTAAGGAATTATCGCCATTAGTGGGTCCAAACGCATAATATGGCAGTATTTAAGCAATTGCCACAAGCTTTGAAAAAGATCCTGCTAGGATCAAAACCTCCATGCACTATATACACTTATAAGGTTTGCGTACTTTGGGTCACTGATAATTCTAAAAATTTTGCATAACGTGTACTTTGAAAACAAATAATTTGACAAATTTAAGGGTACAAATAACCCAGGCCAGTCAAACCAAGGGTTAAATTTAGTTACTACTAGCTAGTTTAAGGTATAGTAATAATAATATTGGCTGTCAATCTGTGTCATGTCACAAAATCTAAATCTAAAATGAACCACCTCTTAATTATGTAGACATTGTCTGGCACAACCATTTGCTTAAAAATGGACTTACAGCATTCCCCAAAATCATGTTACTGCATATATTGTAATTGTCCATTTCACAAATTGGACATTATTATTGACCTTTTAATTATTACCACTCCATAGGCTAGGCACTCCAAAGTGTCACATTGGTTGTGGTGACGAGTGAGCATAAGCCTATGCCAAATTCATCAGCCAAGACCGAAAGAATAATAATTAAGAAAATAGTTGGGACTACTGTACATGAGCATTGTAATCATAATGATGTTATTAAAGAACAAAACTATATACATACCTTGGGAAACATAGAAACAAGCAGTATAGAAAAACAAAGTACTTTCGGTTTCAAAGCGTACTTCCATCCTTTTGAACTTGAAGCTTTCATCAAGCTTGTCGAACGACCAGGCCAGGAGGACATGTCATTGGGAATGCCCATTTCCTTGCGTGATCTTAAAATTGACTGAAACAAATTTGAAAAGCTACCCCGCATTTTGATGCCTAGAACAAGTTGAACACGTGTGAGCTGTCAACTTGACATGCACTATGACAGTAAGTTGACAATACTACAATGATTTAGTGCCAACAGTATCTCTTAATGGTGAAAACGATTGTTATTCGGAAAGAAATCGACACGAAAAACATGTAGTGACGTACATTATTTTGTTCCCAAAGATATTGGGAAACAGCAGAGGGTGTTTTCCCCTTTACGTCATAAAAAAAACCGTGCCACCGTTGATGGCGCTATTAAAAAGTAGTGGTTGCAGAACACTAAATCGAGCTCCCATAGAACACTACAAGGACACTCACTTTCAAAGTCAAGTATTCCACACCCACAAGTTTCTCAGGTCTTGTAACTATTCTCCAAATTGTTGATTGGACCTTCATATTTCATTTTCTTTTAAATGTTGGTGTCCTCATTAAGATTTTTTGCTAAATACCCCCTGAAAAATCACCCCCGAAATGTGTAGCCGTCCGAGCCGTATTTCTGCAAGGATTTTGGGAAGGACCCGTCGGCCTCTACTTAATTCTTCAGTCAATTCATGAGGGCCACATTTTGAGCCAGATATGTTCCAAATTATACTCGTAATTGAACAGTGAACTCACAGGTTGTCACTCATTCTACAATTTATCAATTAATTAGCCTCCAAATTGGCTCCACACTTAATGATAATCAGCTCGACGGAGCTATCTTGGGTATAATTAGTGTGCTGCAACCTAGGCCGTTTTCGAAATGAATGCTTCGGTCATATTGATCTTACTCGTTCACAGGCATCTAAAACAAGCGTTTGGCCCCAGTTTCTTGGGCAAAACCCTGTACTTATCAAGCCAACAAATCTTCAAATTCGGAAACCACAACCTGGATTTTCCGGTTTTGTCACACGGAGACGAAGCGTGAGCCCGAGCCTAAGCCTTCATTTCGAAAACAGCCCTAATACTTGTATACACAATAGCGGTTCTGGACCACTTCCAAGTTGACACTACTGGTCCAAAGGCTACCCTTCATACTACTTCGTAGACCTGGACCATTCCATATTTAGCGCGGGGGAGTCAAGATATTTAGGAGAGGTTGGACCATTTCATTAATTTGGCGCGGGAGTTAAGGTAATAAGCCTTTCTTAATATTTCAAAATTTAGTGGGCCTGACGTTTCGATCCTAGCAGTACCTTTCTCAAAGGCAGAGGCAAAGGCACATTTTGGTAATTTTAGTCAGTAAGCAGTTTGCAACATTTTTGTATATAACTTTCTTGATATTTATGCAAATTAATGCATCGAATTGAAAGCGAGGCTATGGGCGCTAGATTTCCAAGATGTCGGCGAAACACTGCGCGGTTCCACTGTGCTCCTCCAACAAGAGAAATACACCACCAGAAATCAGCTTCCACCTACTTTCCAAAGGATAGAACCCTGCGGAAAAAAGAATTATGAAGATCAGGCGAGATGATAAAATTATGAATCAGCTAGGATGGAAGACTTTCGACCAACCTAAAGTCTAGTCAACTGTGTCCGATATTAAGTCGTGGCCTTCCACACAGGGTTTAGGGCAAGGTTGGCTAAGGTTGAAGATGGAGATGGAACAAGCCTACCGTACCCCTACGCGCGTGATAGGAGAAAAAAAATGGGGTCATGACATCTGAAGGCTCGAATGTTATAAACATTATACTTATAGGCCTATATGCCAGACTAATTCATCGACGAAATCAATTTGAATATATTTCTTGAGTGCTTTTTTTTCTACCTTCTTATGGTACTCTGGGAAATAAAATGTATAATACAAGTGGAATTAGGTTTTAAATTCAAAGTATTTCTTCAGGCATTTTTTTGGTCGTGATTAGTTGTTATGGGACTACACGTGGGCGTGCTTTGCGTTGAAATGCGTGGCGGTCAAATAATACGGACGGGTTGTGCACTACCTCCGGACCTGAACATTGCCAAATTATGAAGTGGACGATTTCGAGGAGATTCTCGGGGAAGCTGCAGTCTTAACCTCCGAATGGACAGGTACTGTAATCATAGCCTTCTTGTGGACTGTCGTAGCCACCTGTAGTTGCCTCGAGTTCCGATTTTCTCGCTTTCTCTATAATGTGCCAGTCGGATGTATCGCAATGTGGCCTTAGCTGTCGAGTGCTCGTCCGAGTAACTCCAGCGCAAAAAAAACCGCTCGTTAAAAACTTCGGTGCCCAGAATTGGGCTGGCGGAACATTATAAATGGAGCAGTTCTCGACCAAGTTACTCGGCGGAATCGGCTGCGCGCGAAGGACTGACCAGGTGAATCACCGGGTAGCCTATGGCTCACCGTGTCTCACGGACAAGTTTGGCCTGAAGTTTAAAGAGACGACGCCCGTGATCAGTCACAGACAGAAAACAAGGTAAGTACCCCACAGTTCTTTCGGCGACGGTTCCGTTATTGTTAGCGGACAACTCCTGTAAAGATGAAAGCATTCAGAAGGTGCCTTAATACCACGCAGCTTTGGACAGTCCGCGTTTACGTTTATCTCACGAGTCGGGAAAACATCAACATTACATTGGGAACGCTTCCGTTCGTGTACATGATTTCGAGACCATGTACATTAGAACTATCCCATTCCCCTCCATCCAGATTTCGCCCCCACAAACTGGGTGATGTTGTAGGTGTTTCTATAAGTGAATCCATGCTCGTATTTAGGGGAAATTCAGGCGTTCTTTGAGGTACTCAAACTGTCTCTTAGTGCTTGAAATGTTGAGAAGGGCCAACCTACCTATACGACTGAGGTGAATCACATTCCATGTATTTTAGGCCAAGTGCCAGGCTATAACATGTTTGCGTCGAGGAGAATGTAATTCTCCAAGGGTTTGCCCTGCTCCACGTAATAATAGGCACTGATTGTTTAGTGCTTTGCCCGATGGCTGATGAAAACATTTCCGGTAGCTCGGGCGGGATTTGAACCCGCTACTCCTGCTTTCTAGTGTAGACGTGCTCATTACGTCCAGCAGGGCAAACCTTCATTGAATACACAGTCTGTGTTACTAATTTACTACATAACATAATTTATTATCATGGCTGGTATTTAGAATACGAAATGATTACAGAGTACAGAGTTTTAACTTGGTCATTAGCAAAAGTTCCATAAGTTTTTCCTTCAACTTTGGTTGAAACATATGGTAGTGGTGTGAGGTAAATTTAGAGGTACATTGTGTTTACATGTAAGATTTTATTGATGTAAATAAGATGCGCGCATAGCATTTCTTTCAACCATTATATAATTCTCCCGTTTGTAGTTAAGAACATGTACTGGAAATCTTCAAATGTTTCTATAGACACCACTGGTTCCCTCTCTCTTCTGTGGTGAAAATTAGGTCATCAGGGAATTAAAGCAATGCATAAATACTGCATATTTATTTGAATATCGAAGGATTGTGGAAGGGAATACTTGCCCGTTGGTTTTTTGTAGTAGAGCAATGGAATTTATGAGGCAGAGAGCATTGAACTGACATGTACACTTCACATACCCTTTGAGAATGGGTTGGACCATCTGAAGTTTATTCAGCTTTGGAAGTTAGCAATGAAACATTTTCAATAGTCATATTTTATATATACATGGAACTGTTTCATTTACATTTTGGGATTTCATTAAATTCCTAACCGAAATTTTAACTTAGAAACTACAGTACCTGCCATTCTTTCTATGACGGACTATTACACAGTATAATGATGCTCACAAAGAGTTTGGAGAAAAGTATTCCTAGGAAATAAAAATATCGATTTCTACATGACATTTTCCATGCACAAAGATTAAATTCCATTATAAATATGATGCACATGTACATGTATTTTGATCACTGTGTATACATGTAATAAAAAAAAAGATCATACAGTATAATTCTAATCATAAGCCTCATGGCAGATCAAAAGTATTTGACAGCTATCTGACTATAAGACATTGGAATAAGGATATCTTTAAAGGGAATGAGGTTTTTATCCTAGTAGGACCTTTCTCAAACAAAAATTATTCTGCCTAGATGAGAACGGTCCTGTTAGGATCGAAATGGCAAGCCTCTGAATTGTCATTTGAAACAGCAGTTTGTAACATTTATGTTATGTAATGTATGTTACACGTGTAGATTTAATCTGCCACTAATTAGTATGTGTACAAGTGTTCCAGGTGTAACCACTCCATAATTATGACAGGTGCTGGATTTGACTGATATCTGACTTGAATACATGATTACACACAGGCCGTGACTTATGGCTGTGAGCCCGTGACCTAGGCCGTGACCAACTATGGTTGACTATGAGGTCAAAGTTCGGATGGATGGATCATAAGGCTTTGGTAACCCAAGGTAAATTTAACCTGACAGATGATGCTACATGTAATTACGGACGATGTGGAGTGTAGGAATGCTTTGGGGGAGGAAGACTAACGCGCAGTGGCTTTGAGATGAGAATGTCTAAATTAGTATCAATAAAACACTTTACACAGGGCTATAACTGTCAAAAATCTATGAATTAAAATCATTTTTTTGTGGGGGGTGATAGGCCTTCTTTAGTTCCCAAAGTGCAGATAAGTTACTCTCAGTCCATAAAACTTGTCCTTGCAGTTTCTTTGAAAGATTTTCAGTAGCCGCAAGTACAAATCAGAGTGATTCAATCTGTGAAACCTTTTTGACTACACATTACAATTTCCACCAAGCGGCAAGCGCCTTTAGAAAAAAAAGTGCTTACACATTATTCACTGCATGAATGCTTAATTTCTCCTTGACATTTTTTGTTCTGACAAAATCCTCCCTATTTTCAGGATCACCGTTTGGAGGGAATGGGTGACTAACTACAGTATTTCTCAAGGATACAATGCTGGGAAGCTTTTCAGAGTCAGAATCGTGCATGGTTACTGAGCTGACACTCATAAAAGTGAATGCAGAACCATTCAAAGAAATCAGAAGACTATGTTAACATGGCCGATACTTTATGGCACATTCTGGAGAACTATTCAATATTTGCTTCCACACAAACAAGTGTTAAGGTAGTTATACAGACGTTATTCAGTCATTGTGGTGTTGAGCAATCATCCTAAAAGCTGAAGCTTATGGGGTATGTGCCTAGGTAAACAAACAGTGAAATTAATAATTGGGTAAAAGATGATGGATGGAGATGATAAATAGAGTAAGACAGACAGGGATGCAGATTATGAACAAACAACATTCCATATATACTGCCGTATTCAATCAAACTTATTTGGACAGGTATAAGTAGTTTTGAAAATTTCAAGACAATTTGAAATCAAACTTGTTTGAAAGTTCCAAGTCATTTTTTCCTTCAAGTGTGTTTTTGGCATGAATTGAAAAGGCTGCATCCCCACTTTGTGTGATCCCCGAGCTGCTGTGGCCGGGTTTACAACAACTGGTTCTTTGCATCTCATTATAAATGGGGGCGTGATCCCTGGAGATATAGGCCTGCAGCAATTTATTGTAAAAAGCTTCTGACTGGCGCCCCTACCATGGCAAAGATTAGTTGACTATTTGGGAAGGCCACCATCTGAGGGCTGGATAGCTCGCAGTCACCATGACCTGAAAATCATCATCTGGGCTACACGTTATTGGTGACAGATACGAGTATCTTTGTTTGCCCTGATGCTCAGCAATTCACCAACCTTTCTCATGCCTATCCAAAGGTGGAATTCTCAGGCCAAGCCGACATTGACAAAACCATGGAAGCTTTAAGGAGGCAAAATTGAGAAACCTTTCTCCATTCTGCGTCTACCCCAAAGAAATGATGCAACAGAGCACAGATAACATTTTGATATATAAACCTCTCTGTGAATTTGTTGACTACCGATGCCCGACCCTGTCCCTTGGTATAAGTCTGAGCTCGGAGCCATGCTTCAGGAAAACATTGCCTGCAGTTTGGGCAGGGTTGATGCCTATGCCATCTGCGAAAAGGAAAAAACAACAACAATCACCGAGAAGTTTCCAACAAGTTGAGAACATGATTCGATTGGATTCGGACTTCATTCATTTCACAAGGCTTAAGCCATACTACTAAAGACTTTCTATTATGAAACTTTTCTTAACAAAATATCACACTACTAAGCAGGCCATCATTTGCAAAATCCTGTGAAAAGGGAAGGAACTATAATAAAAAAAGTGGTAACAAGCAGTATAAAATGTGTAGACTGCAGTCTGTGGAGATTGACCAATATTTAGAAGTTATGACTTGCAGCAAACAATACAACACCAGTGTATTTGCAGTGCTAACAGACAGAGAAGTCAAACAATTAAAAGAAAAAAAATGGGAACTTTGGAACGAATTTCAAATATGACAAAGACAACTTTAACTGGACTGGGACATGAACCTGAGACCTCTGGTTTTGCATTCCACTAGTGCTCTTACCCTCTGAGTGCTCATACCATCTGAAATAGTCAACTAGTCTTTGCTGGGAAAATAGAAGTCCTTAGAAATGGAAGGAATTGCAAAATGCATTTTTGTGTGGAGCACATTTACAACTCACCATTTGTTATAATTGCACTGGTCGCTGGTGGTACCCTAAACTGCAGTGAGAAAAAAATAAATAAAAAATATATATTTGTCAACTATCCTTGCATGTCAGAAGCATGGAACCATTAACTGCCGTATATCTCCAGGGAGAACACAATGTTTTCATTCAGATGCAAACAACCAATTGATGTAAACCTGTCTACGGCAGCTTGGGGATCACACAAAGTGGATGCAGGTTTTTTCAAATTCATTCAATCAGAGACCTGTGTCAAATCCCAGTCCAGTCAAATTATTTTGGCTATACTAATTCATCATCAGCCAAAATAACCAATGTAATGGAAGAGTGACTGCGAATTTTGTATTAATTTGTAAATAGTTTCAAATACATGTATGGCAAAACAAATTTGACTGGACCGGGCACGGGACTTGAACGCGAGACCTCTGGTTTTGTGTGCCAGCACTCTTACCATCTGAGCTACATGTATCCAGTATTTTTATGTTTGCCTCCCCAAATAGTCAACTAGTCTTTGCCGGGGTGGGGCGTCAGTCAGAAGCATTGGACCACCAAGGGCACCAACTGCTTTATATCTCCACAACAAGATCACACAACGTTTTTCATTCAGATACAAAGAACCAATCGTTCTGAATCTGGGGGTCGCATGGGGTTGCTGGTTTTGGCACAGTACTTTCTTCATCAATCTTGGAATCATGCTGGGATCCTGGCACAGGCTATTCCCATTCATTCTCTCTGGCCAAATTCAAGTTACTTGTGTCTCAACTCATCAATGGTTATATGCTGACCTCTTCCGCAGTGAACTTTAGAACAGCAGTAAACGGGGTATCCTCTGGCACGCTGAGGCTGAAGAGAGACAGAACATTGCAGATGGACAAATTAATGCTTTTAAGGATTTTAGTACCATGCCCAAACAAATCTTGGGCAATCATTCACCCCAATTGACATCAACTGTCCTTTATCTACTATTAAAATATTCATGAGTGCATGTCTCGTTATTTCAAGAAACCATCAAAAACAGAATCAGAATCTGAGTGATATTCAACACACATTGCTTTGTCTGAAATTACCAGAATTAAAATCTCAAAAATCAGAAGTGCCTCACGTTTTGATCCTAGCAAGAAAGGTCCTGTTAAGATGGAAGAATCATGCCTTCATTTTGAGAAGCAGAAAATGAGACTAGAATTTGTATGCTGGCATGCTAGTACCGTATAGCTTCTCAGGACAGTGGCTTACTAAGAATCTGCCCAATGTATAACACAGGCATGTACAGAGCAGTGCAGTTAAAATTGACCAAATTTGACCCACTGAAAGATATAATCTTGTAGGACAGCATTCCTTTAAAATGTTGCTTACATACTGTCTTCATATATAAGAAAGCGGCGAAAACTCTTCACTCTATACCACGACTTGGTGAGTCCAAAAGAGCAAAAATATGAATTCCAGTTACTTGGACACGTACATGTGTTATCTTATCCAAGGATTCCCCTCATTATTCAAAGCCCTGTCCCCTTTCTGGTTATCGTAAGGTCTTAGAAAATGAAGATTACAACTAGGATCGAAACGTCAGGTCCACTAAATTTTATGATTTGCATTTTGGTAATTTTAGTCAGTAAGCAGTTTGCAACATTTTTGTATATCACATTACAACTAGCTGTTTGCAAATGAACCGATTTTCTCTCTGATATCGAAGACGGATGATTATTAGTAGGAATGTGTAGGATTGAGGGCATGTGGCAGTTGATGCATTGTAGGAATTTGCAGGATTGAGGGCATGTGGAGTTTTTGTCACTGTAGGAAAATGCAGGATACAGGTTACAAGGCCCAATGTGATGGAGGATGATTCTGTAGGATTGAGGGCATGTGGAGTTTTTTGTCACTTGAGGAAAATGTAGGATCCAGGTTACAAGGCTGAAGGCCCAATGCGATGGAGGACACTTGGTAGTAAAAATATACATTATCACAAAAAGGAGTATGTACCAATGGTCCTGGGAGACACTGTTGGACTGTCAGGTTTGGGGCTTTTAACTGAAGGATTGTAGGATTGTAGGATTGTGCAGGATTGAAGTCATGTGCTAGAAACAAGTGGTGGGTAGTTAGGGTGAATCCCTTTATAATTGAAAGGGTTGAGTTTTTGGCTGCTATCTCGGCACACAATGTCCATCCATCCTCTGATTTCAAATCTTTAAAGCTGAGCTCAAACTTACACTTTGAATGGCAACTTTGGATCGGAGGTAAGAGTTATTTTGAATGTGACTTTCGACCTGTAAACATCAAGAAAGGAATAAAAGAGATACAAGTTAGTCAACTTAGTTGACATTAATAATATTGTCACAAAATCAACCACATTGGGTGCCCACTTCCCAGAGTATTGGATTTATGGCTCCTAAGAGTAATACTACCATAAAATATAGATTTGTTTCTGTTGTTGAAGTCAGGTTCGGTTAAAGACACAATCAATTTATTTTTACTCAAACATCTGCATTCTGAGAGGGTCGTACTAACTGGCATCAACTCAAGTGCGGTTTGCTTTGCGCTGTTCAGGTGATGGTCGCGGGGCTCAATGCGTGCAATGTGTGCGCACACATTCAAACAGACCGGTCAGAACGTCATCAATTTGCGTGTTCAGATGCGAAATGAAAGATGGCTGCCTCATTTTGGCTCGTCGGACGGGAGAGAATCTTCTTGATCAACCGAGGGAAAAAATTTCCCGTTTTCAAAAACGTGAGTTAACTGTAAAGCAAATGACCAGTATTGAAATCTGTGATTCTCACTTAATCCAAAAATGGGCGCATGGAACGGTTTCACGGGTGTTTTCTGTTAAAATCTGGGGTTTCGGTTGAGGGTAGTTATGGTACAGTACTCAGTAGTCAAAAAATCGTTAACTGAGGGTCCAAGTTACTCGGCCTCATTACAGTTACACTAAGTCTTAGTTACACTCAGTGTAGGTATTAATATTAATAACTTAAATCTTCCCCATGCCACAATTTTAAGCAGTGGCTATTGTTACGGCAGCTGTAACGCAGTTTCCATTTTCTATAGTTACGGCACTGCAACTGTGCAAGCGCGAGGACATATGCCAGATCGAACCACGAAGCTAGTGCTTCTTGGCCTGCCGACCGCGAATTTTGTTTTAAAGGGAGGGGGAGGGGAGCTTCTGCCGCCACATGCACGCATGCCAAGTCGACATCAGGACCCATTTCTGGTTGTTGCCGATCCCACCGTGCGAGAGCTTCTTATATACATGATTGTAAAAGACGCCTTTTCCCATTCCGATAAATTGACAGGGATATTGCTTCAAGGCAAGCAAATTATGTGCCTACAGCCAGAGAATTTGCCATGTTTCTTATGGTACTGAGCTTGAGGCGGCGCTGCCTGTGCATGTGGGGTTTAATACCCCATAAAACAATGTTCCTTCGCTTGCGCAGTTGCAATGCCATAACTATAGAAAACCGAAATTGCGTTACGGCTGCCGTAACAATAGCCACTGCGATAATTTTAATAATATACTAATTACTAGTCAGTACCAGCATGGAGCTATATGCCACCGGGATAATAATAATAATAAACCCATTTAATTATAGAGCGCCTTTTCCAGGGATGCAAAGCGCTTGGGGAGAGTGCCAATACAAAGACGAGATCAGTGGACAACAAAACAAAGTAAAATTACAGGTTCCTATTGAACAAGTGAGTCTTAGGAAGTCTTTTGAACTGGTCAGTGGATGAAGCATTGCGGATGGAGGTTGGAAGAGCATTCCAATTTTTAGGACCGCAGATGGAGAAAGTGCGGTCCCCGGCTCTCTTGAGGGTACGAGGAACTACCACTTTGTACCAGATTGCATTGTGAACGAAGGCCTTGGATGTTGCTTACTTTACTAAGTACATGTGTATGTATGCATACAGCATAGGCCATAGCTCCACCATGGTACAGCATCAGCAGTACATGTACTACATCATACATGTGTGCATGATGTAAATCAGTGCTACACATGCATGTAGATTGTAGTATTGACTATTGCAGTATTTGCGTTTCTTTCAATTCATTAGAAATTCCATATGGTGTACTATGGGTGTACCGTCTCGTAGCGACCACGGAACACCAAACCTGTCAATGGACTGATAAAATCAGAGTGTTAATGGAATCAGACATGCACAATTGCTGGGAATTCAAGATAAAATAAACCTAGACTCGTTATGGCAGTACATATCGCTTACATTTTGGTGGGATTGTGCGCAATTTTGCGATCGGCTCCTGCTCCGCTGCATGCACGTAAACGAAAGACGGTGCACCTATTGCTTTGCAGTACGAGTCGCCGTCAATGTGAGACAGGTTACCAGTCGATGGGACTTTCGCAATCCGTCCTCCACGCGAAACCGGAAGTGAAGGTCGGTAACTCATAACGCAAGAGGGCGCTATTAAGCTCGTGCCCTGGAGGTGCCGAGGGCAGAACCTGTGATGCTGACAGCAATCAGGCCAGTGAAAAAAAAGCATAGCATTAATATTTTGAATTATAAATGTTGTGAGTAGAAAATTTGACAAAATCATACTACTCGACGTGATCGGGCAGCTCGTGCGGGAGTCGAACTCGGTAATCAAAGTTATCATGAAAATTAATGTCTCCTTGGGGAGACCAAGATAAGATGGAGTGAAGCAACTAACTCTTTCAATAATCTTCTCTCTTTGATCTTTCCCCCTCTTGTCACTAATCCCTACCCTACTCCTTGCCCTTCTCTTTGATCTTTCCCCCTCCTCTCACTAATCCCTACCCTACCCCTTGCCCTTCCCTTTGATCTCTCCCTACCAGCTTCACTCTTTGTCCTTTGTTTCTCATCCGTGTCCTATTTACTCTCTCCCCCCTTCCTTCGTGTATATGATATGTATCTGTTTTGTCTTTGTCACTCTGCCTTTGAGAAAGGCCCTGCTAAGATCGAAACGTCAGGCCCACTATATTTTAAGATTTACATTTTGGTAATTTTAGTCAGCAAGCAGTTTGCAACATTTTTGTATAATTATCACCTCTTTCAATGATTATTATAATGATGCGTGGTAAGATTTGGGCACCAGACAGGGGCAGCGTATTCGAGAATTGGCCGATAAATAGAGCGGTATGACTTTACAATAATCTCAGGGTCGTTATTCCTAACAACCTTGCTGGAGGCCAAACGCCACCGCACACGAGAGCTATCTGCTTAGCAAAAGAATCTCGTGGTCGTTAGCTCTGCGCGTATTATAGCTCACCGTGCGCGCTGAGATTTCAATCTGCCTCAAGAGGCTGTAAGCGAAGACGAATGTCTCTCCTGTTTGATTTCTTTCGCCTCGCGTGGATGAAAACTCACGTGTGCGGCGACTTCAATATTGACCTACGTGCTGAGCCAAACAAATAACAAATGGCAGATGAAAGCGCATGCTCTGTTCACGTGATGATTTCCGAAATGGCGGCGCTCATAGAGACTGTTGGTGACATTGACATTGAGTGTTGTTGCTGGCTTTATTGCTCGGGAGAAGATGTCGACGGTGTGCAAACACAGCGCACAGGAAAACATGGATACAGAAAAGGTTGGGGAAGGGTGTGTATGTAAACCTATTGAGTGACTTTAATCACGAAGCCCGACCACTGTTTTCGGCAGTTCCACATACGGGACAGGCAGTCATTCGAGAGGATGCTGGCAGTTGTGGGCCCATATCTATTAGAGAAAAAACCCGACACCACGATGCAGGAGAGTATGACTCCAGGAGAAAGACTACAGCTGTCACACTGAATGATATAAGTGGAAGGTTTGCGGTGACACCATTATAGGCTATAGCAGTTCTCTTTCAAGGAGTATGGCTCTGAAAAGAGGCGGTAACCCAACGTTTCGGCTAGTGTGTATACTCTGCCCGTCTCCCGACGACGGGCAGAGTACACACTACCCGAAACGTTGAGTTAACGACTCTTTTCGGAGCCACACTCCTTGAAAGAGTGTGTCACCGCAAACCTCCCACTTAGCATTTCCACCATGCAAACTTTGAAGACTTATCTTAGCATTGAATTCCAGGAAACATTTGGGACCAGGACAGGGCCCAGTATCAGGAGGGGACCGACGATTTGCGCTCTGTTTGCGGGTCTAAATGAAACCGTGATCTTAAGGGAACAGAAGTGGGGTTAACAAATTCATAGTAGTGATGTTAAATATTCATGAACAAACCTGTGGCTAACCGCTAGTCTTTCTCCTGGAGTAATACTGTCTCGCATTGTAGTGTTTTTTTCCTGATAGATGGGTCCACAAATGACTGCCTGTCTAATATGTGGAACTGCCGAAAGCATTCTTGGTCTTCTTGATTAAAATAATTTGCCCAAAAGGTTTGCACACACACCCTTCCTGGACCTTCTCTGAATCCATGTTTTGCTCCATGTTTTCCTGTGCACTGTTTTTGCACGCCGACGATATCTCCCGAGCAATAAAGCCAGCAACAACACTCTTTCAATTCCATCAACAGTCTCCAAGGGCGCCGCCATTTTGGAAACCATCACGTGAACAGAGCGTGTAATTTCATTGGCCAATTGTTAGTGTTTTTGCTCAGCACGTAGCTTAAGTCGCCGCACACCACGAGTTCTCATCCACGCGAGGCGAACAAAATCAGACAGGATAGATATTGGTCACACGGCCTCTCACCAAAAGTTCAGCGCACTTCAGGTGCATCTGACAGTGACCAAATAGTTGTATGAATGCTATATAGCCGAGTACATTTAACAGGAACGTAACATGAATGGTTCCTGAAAGATAAGGTTATTGAATATAATACAATTATTGTACTTTTTAAACAACGATGACTCTTTACGATTAAAACTTAAAAATCGGTGCTCTTGTATAGGTACATACTGGCTGAATCTCTTTAATTTATACTGATTGAAGCTATTCCAGTTGTTGTTTTAACTATTCAATGTGACGCTCTTAGCCTTCAACATGGAACAACTAGTATATAACAAATTATTAAGACAAGATATAACTATTGGTGTGTGTATAATTAATAAGATGTACAGTTAATTAGTGCAGTATCGCCTTCTATTGATTAAGTAGGCCTATAATATGAGTTTAAAACTGTGTTAAATGTTTTTCGTTTCATCAACAACTTCCCGCCGGGACCGCTGCGAATTCAGTGCGCCGGTGATGTTGCATTTAGCAGGGCCTTCCGAATCCGAATTTCATACAAAAACTCTTTTCAGGCACTACCGTATACCACGGCGGTTCCAAGTTGTGCACCGCTCGCAGACTGCCCCGCTGCCGTCATCACACACACACACACACACACACACCGAACACGCTGTCTATGGCCGTGTACGCAATCGTCCTGGGCTCTGCTGGCAGCCCTCCGACGTGCGCAAGCTACGAGCGGAGAATGTGGCTGCATGTCGGTAATCATTCAACATGGTATAGACCATGTAACTCTCGTGGTGACAAAAGGTCACCGTAGACTTCCGGGCACCTCCGCGCCGCCTGCTATAGGAGATTAACGCGTGCCCAATTTTGAATGCATTATTACATAATGAAGAAAGCCTCTTTCCAACTAAAAACACAGGTTTATGGATTAAGTATATCAAAAATATAAGAATGAGCAAAAAAAAAATAAAAAAAAATAATGAGAATACGGCAGAGAAAACAAATATAACCTGACCTTCATCTTCCGGTTGTAAGTACAGTATTGCGAATGTGGCCTGACTGTGGTACGCGACGTGAGCATTACTACTTCAGTGCTTGTATCGCGCAGAAGTTGGTGTGGTTCACATTCGGGCCAGAAAAGCGCCTTGTTATGTATTGTACTGTACATGTGGATACTGTACACTAAACAAAACGCGCGACTTCGTTAGCCAGTACACGTAGGCTAGGTACATGCATTTACAAGCCTAAGGTAACAAGTTCGTTTGTCTGGGAACACGACTATCATCTCTTGTTGCATAGGTTCTATGGTTTCAAACGTGAAAACGGAAATTGTAAAACGTTCAAAATCACGTACTTTACACATTGTATTTTAATACTTTATTCCCATAAGACAATTCTAATAGTTTAAACTGCTTCAATCGGCGCGATACAAAATATTTTAACTAAAACGTTCGACGCTCAACGCTTTACCTCCTATTCGAGGAGCCCGGAAGTCAGGAATCTCGCGGTAACACGTACATTCTCGAGGCCAACTTACACGGTCTATTGCGCAAAGCACCATACCGTATTGATGTACGCAGCGTATATAATATGCACACAGAAGGACGACCGGAATCGAAAAGATCTTCTAACTCGTCAAGATCCTTGATCAAGGCTACACCGACGTCCCAATCGGGCGGTTTTACTTCACTTGAACACATTATTAGGCCTATACCTATTGATTTATTTCACAGATGTCTACTGTTTCCGATTGCTTTCCGAATTTTGAAGATGACACATTCTTAAAACCAAAACACCGTGTGTGGTAGTCATGGGTAATACTGGGAATGGGCCCGGAGCGAAATGGTTTCAAAAGAAGGGTACACCATTTGCTGTGTGGAATTCCCAGACTTTTCTTAATTTAAAAAAACTTTTTACCTATCAGGAATCTGGTAAATGCATCAGAAATTCTGTAAATTTGTAGCGCACAGAGAGCTGCCGTTTTCGAGACTGGTGGAATTTCGTATGGATTTCCAACGGTGGTCAAATTTAATACAAATACCCCGGTACCGCCTTCTATGTCTGAAAAGAGTAAACACATTTTCGTTTCTACTGTTTTCTCATTACTTGGTTGACAGATTGAGTTGAAACTTATAGGGAAAGCGCTCATAGGTATATTCATGTTATTACCTTCGCTTAGGGGGTTATGTTTTTGCCGGTGTTTATTTGTTTGTTTGTCTTTTAGCAAAATACTCTCCGAGTACTTTACTATAGTTTCATGTTTATGATTGGTTACACACAGTATGGGTGCAATTCGTTTACCTTTCCAAAAATGGTGCAGCCTACGTTTGGAGCCACTTATGATCTGAATGTGATGAACAAAAACACACCATTGGACAACATTAAATCCTTCAACTTTATAAACACCGGGTAATTAACAAACTCGCCCTACGCCTAACACAATCACCTAATCTCATTCTGCAATTAACATGGTCAATTGAAATCAATCGATAAAGCTAACAACGTTGTCATCATATAATTGTTCACACAGAATTGATCACGAACCGCTATAAGTTCTAGTTTTCATTGTGCGCGCGAGTCGTAGGAATTGGCGAAGGGCCTGTGACATTAGATGACATGAGCCACGTCATGGACTTGGTTGTGGCGATACCGTCTCGGCAGGAGGTGTTTCAGCTGCGACCGGAACCGTTCGTACTTGAAGCAATAGATGATGGGGTTGACAAACATGTTACAAGCAACCAATGCTGAACAAGGGATATACAGAGGTGAGAAAACGGCCGGGGAGTTTATGGTCCTGTGATAAATGAAGAGAAGTTCAATGGGTGTCCAGCAGATGATAAACATTGTACCAAGCAGGAGGGTAGTAATCAGGATGTCCTTCTTGGCTTTCTGCATCGTGGGCCTCCGTCTGGTGGCTGAATTGCCAACTTTCCTGGTCACTGTCACCAGTATCCTCGTGTATGTGTAGACCAGAATGATCATAGGGATAACATACGGAATAGCCACAAACGATATATTCGAAACCAATCTACTTGCTGGACTTACGAGTTTCTGCCCACATTGGCCCTCGGATGCTTCTGTTATGATACTTGACTAGCGGAGGACGACTCAAGAACTCAAGCCAAAAGAACTTCTATAGTGCTTCAACATAATTTAATACAACTAATAAAACATAATTACAAAGTCTAACTCCCAGCAGCGGTGACGCTCCAAGGACAGGCCGACGGCTACTCGCTTGTGTTGGGCGTGTCTTAGTCTTATATAGCCCAGGATCTATGTTATATTACTACGCCGGAACAGTCCTTTAAAGTAGTCCCTTAACATATGCCCTCCCCTTCCCTTTTTTTTATTTTATTTTTATTTTTTTATTTTTTATTTATTTATTTATTTTTTTGATGCTTGTGACGTAAAACATCTGTATAAATGATCTTATACTGCCGGCCGGGCTTAACTGCAGATGTCTTAACGATCACAGTAAAACTCTAGAGTTAATCATCATTTTTGTTTTAATTTAAAGCCCGAATTTATAAATTCACCCATGATTACATTTAAACATTTAACCAAATACACATAATATATTTTGTTGTTATGTCAAATAATACATTTGTTTAACACACTTGTTTAACACACTTGTTTAACACACTTGTTTAACACACTTGTTTAACACACTTGTTTAACACACTTGTTTAACGTACTTGTTTAACACACTTGTTTAACACACTTGTTTAACGACGCACGGATTAGTCCCTTTGGGCCCCAGTAGGTAAAATCTATTTACTAATTCGCACAGGATGACTTTTAATATATTCTAAGGTTGCTTCATTTAGGTGTTCTACTGGTTCCCATGTATTATCTTTAGAGGGGAAATTCTTCCATTTAATGAGATAATTTAATTTTCCGTTCTTAAACTTCCCCCTGATAACCCTCTCAATCTCAAATTCCTCTTCAGTAGCTGGTGTCATAATGGGTAAACCCGGAATATGCACTGGTTCCGTAGACTTAGAACAGAGTCCGTGTCTGGCCAACAACGGTTTCATAGAGTCCATGGGAAAGTCAGAGTCGCATAGTCCTTGTAGGGGAGTGCAGTTTTGGTTTTCAGGAGTGACATCCGGCGACGGTCGACGATATCGATCGTAGGCAAATTTCATACGGTTCACATGAATCGGAGACGGCAACAGTTTGTGGTTTTCCATGTTCCTCACCATGAAATTAGTTGGGCCGGTTTGCTTAACAAGCAGATATGGGCCACACCAAGGATGTAGTAGTTTCTTGGAGAGGCCAGTTGGTGTACTGGGGAAGTATATAAATACACAATCTCCCACTTGATATTCGACGTGGGTTGCACGGTCGTCGTAGCGTGTCTTCATCGCCTCCTGGTGTTTTTGGAGATGCTGTCTCGATACTTCTCGAAACGTTTCCAACTGGTTGACGAGATTGTGTATATGTTCCCTGACAGTCCTGCATTGTATCTCCTCCGGTTTCAATAACGACGCATCCAATGGTAGAACTGCCTCTCTTCCGTACAGGAGGAAGAATGGACTGAAGCCGATGCTGTTGTCCGCAGGGCTGGAGCGATAGGCAAATTGAATTGCCGGGATGTAGTCGTCCCAATCTGTATGAAACTTGTTAGCATAATGTGAGATAGTATCCAAAATAACAGAGTTAAATCGCTCTTGAACAGCATTACATTGGGGATGATATGCACTCGTATTAACTTTATCAGTTTTCATTATGCGACATACTTCCAGCATTAATTTACTCAGAAAATTCGTTCCTCTGTCACTTAAAAGAATTCGAGGGCAACCATGATTACATACAATTTCTGTGTAAAAGCTGGTAGCCACCGTCCGGGCATCTATTGATTGAACAGGTACCAGAATTGGCCACCGTGTACAATGGTCGGTGAAACACAGTACATACTTATTACCGGATTTACACACTGGTAGTGGACCTAGTACATCTACGCTAACTCTTTCAAATGGACCTGGTACCGTCATTGTCATGAGAGGGGCAATCACTTTATGCCTAGGGGTTTTTCTGCGGGAACACGATCTACACGATCTAATCCAATTGTCAATGTCTCGATACATTCCCTTCCAAAAGTATCTCTGCCTAATTTTGGCGTAAGTCTTCTGGATACCGAAATGGGCAGCCAGAACATCATCATGAAGAGCAACTAGTACATCGTCAATGTAGTCCTGGGGAATATATAACTGTATCGTAATTTTCTCTGGCATATGACCTTTTCTCGAAGTGTGCCAAACATGATACAAAACATCATCCTGTAGCAAGTAATTCTCAGCTTCCAGGATTATTTGTCGGGCCTTATTATCATCCTCAGGTAAATCTTGCATTTTTAGATATTTTATCAGTCCGCCAGCAAATAAGTCTTTCTCTTGTGAAGATTTAACTTTATTAATATCAATTTCTTCATGTATGTTAAGCACAGGTTTATGCTGATCTGGTACCTTTTCCAAATTACTCAACCTTTTCCCCTTTTGATATCGTACATTTCTAGTGGAATAAATATGACATTTTGTATTGCATGGAACAAAACAATCATCAAGGCTTCCAAAATCAAACGGAATCCAATTTGAATTGGTGAGTTCTAGGTTTTTTGAGAGGGGTAAAGATTCATCATTTGTTGTGGGCAGATCACTACTACATTTCTGGGAAGGGCATTGGTTCTTTCCTACAATTCTACTCAGGGTGTCTGCATTCTTAATAGAACTACCTGGCCTGTGTATTATCTCATAATTGTAAGATTGTAACATTAATGCCCAACGAGCAAGTCTTCCCGTAGTGGGTTTACGACTAAACAGCCAACAGAGTGCTTGGTGGTCAGTGATTATCTGAAATTGTGGACCATGAAGCAAGTATGAAGAATACTTCTTTACTCCATCTACGACTGCCAAGGCCTCAAGTTCTGTAATGGAATAATTTCTCTCTGCCTTAGTTAAACATCTTCCACCAAAAGCAATAACCCTCTCCGTGCTATCTTGATTTTGTGATAATATATATGCTAAACCAGTAATGGATGCATCTGTTTGGAGAATAAATTTGGAGCCATCAAATCTTGGAAAGGCTAAGATAGGCGGTTCTGTTAGTTTTTGTCTTAATTTTGCAAAAGCCTGTTGACACTCATCAGACCATATAAATGGTACACCCTTCCTTGTGAGTTTTATCAGTGGCTCCACAATTTGGCTATACTGGTTTACATACTTTCTATAATATCCAGTAATTCCTAAAAATGATTTCACCTCTGATACATTTGAAGGTACCGGATAATTTCGGACGATACTGGTTTTTGCTGGATCAGTTGCTATTCCATCTTGCGATATAATATGACCCAAGTAACATACCTTATTTTCTCCAAATGTACATTTTGGGGGTTTCAACTTCAATCCAGCTGATCTGTATCGATCAAAAACTAGTCGTAGATGCTCCAAGTGATCTGGAAAAGATCTCGAATAAATTATAATATCATCCAAATAGATCAATGCAATTCTCCAATGTAAACCTCTGAGTATTTCATGCATAACACGTTGAAATGTGCTAGGAGCACCATGTAAACCAAATGGGAGGACATTAAATTCATATTGACCTTCTTGTGTGACAAACGCTGTTTTACTTTTTGACTTCTCCTCCATTGCAATTTGCCAATAACCAGACGCCATGTCAAGAGTGGAAAAATACGAAGGTCGGGTTTGGCCTAAATTATTCAAAGAATCTTCAATGTTGGGTAGTGGAAAATTATCACGTTCGCTTATTCTATTAATAGGTCTGAAATCAACACAAAAACGAAAGTCGTTTGTCCCCTTCTTTTTAACAAGTACGATACCACTCGCCCAGGGTGACGTGGAGGGTGAAATTATATTCTCCTTCAACATTTTTTGAATTTGTTCTCTTATTACCGTCTGTAAATGAGGGGGGTGCCTATACGGCCGAGACCTAATTGGGGGGTGATTGCTAGTGTTAATACTATGTTTTATCTCTGCGTAATGTCCCAATGGACTACCAGACGCTTGGAAAATATCTATATACTCAATTATTAATGACTCAAGATCCCGAGCTTGCTCTTGCGTCAGATTTACATTCGACATGTTTACCTGTCCAATAACTTCCCTGATTTGTTCTTCACGAGTGTGTTTAGATTTCTGATTTTCTCTATCTTTTGATACATTAGAGTCTTTGGCGGATGCCGTAAACGGATAGATGTCTTCGTTTCTAACTACTGAGAATATCCCTATTTTTGTATTGGGATATAGTTTTACACTATGATCAGACGGGTTAAGTAACATTACTGTGGTTTTAGTAGATGTATTTTGTTTCCTAGTTTTTGAGACTCCATTCGCCAAAAATAGCCCTAAATTGGTTGCTACTCTTGTGGCTTCGCATATGCCAACCAAGCCAGTGGGCAAATTATTTTTCATTTTAACTTCTAGCATTACTTGCGTCCGAGGTGGAATTTCAAGTTTAGAAGTTGTACGAATCTGGTGTTTGCTGTTAAGTCGAACCTTATTCGAAGCGAAACACATTTTAGCATTTTGTTCCCCCAGGAATTGTGCACCCAAAATTAAGTCGCGATCCAAATTTTTCGCCACATGCATAGGTATACAAAATTCACAATCAGATATAGTGAGAGGAATTTCTGCTATCCCAGTAATATTCAGGCATGAGCCGTTAGCTGTGGTTGCTTGAGAGACACTGCAACTCTGAATATCAACTTTCTTAGATAGATCTGAATCCCTTAGGCACCTTTCGCTAATCAGGTTAATATTAGCCCCAGAATCTAAAAGGCAAGGTAGGGTTTTTGATCCAAATTTTACATCGATACAACATCCCTGCATTGTTAAGTCTATTGTCTGACAACCAGCGTTAACCCCTTCACCTACTCTTAAACCATTAGTGTTCTTGAGTCCTTGGGACTTAGTAGGCGGGGTCTTTAGTTTAAAGGATACCCTTGGATGTGGAATTTAGAATGGCATGCAAACTGCATATGGCCTGGTTTACCGCAACGAAAACAAATAATCCTGTTTTGTTTGGAATAGGAACCCGAGTGCGAACCCCTTTCGTTCTGCTGCGCATTCTGGGGTCCCTGCCAGTTCTGCTGACAATGAGTGAAAGGCGGTGGGTTGGCCAGGTCATTCACAACCGTTTTTAGTTGCGCTATTTCACAATGCAGTTGTTGAATGGCCGTTGCGTTATCCATTGAGGAATGGTTAGGGTTAGGGTGTGGTGACGCAACCTGCGTTGAATGTGCTGAGCGTGCCACTGATGGCTCTGCCACAATTTGAGCAAGGCGTGCGTAATGGAGTGCACGGCTCAATGAATCGGGTTCTTTAGAAATAACGAAGGCCTTCAGAGGGGGCTGCATACCCCGAATAAAATGAGTTAGTCTCTCCTGATCTGACTTTTGCAATTTGTGACTTAACGAAGATATATCTGAAAAATAGTCATCCAACGATTCAGATTCTCTCTGGGTACGAGAGGCCAATTTGGTTTCGTTTACCCACTTTTGATTTTTTCCCTGGAAATTGTCGATTAGGGCCGACTTCAAACCTTCATATGTGGCCTTTGTGCTTTCATCAAGAGTTGCCAGCCAAATTGCTGCGTTTCCTGTGAGTCTCAGACTTAATGCTAAATGTATTTTATTTGGGGCAAAATCCCTTAGTTTAGCGTTCAGCTCAAATCTACTTAGAAACACGTCCAGATCTTCATTTGGAGACCCTGAATAGTTGTCCTTAAAATATCCTTCATATTTTGCCATGCCTATTCCTATGTCTGTTTCTTCAAGTGAATTTTTACTCTCTTTTGCCATAGATTTACCAGATGGGAGGTTTAACAGTTGGAACTTAAATATGCAATACACAAATTACTAAATAGAATACAAATTATACAACACAAATTGCTTACCCCAAATCAGTGCGTCGGGAGCAACCGTCAGACTGACCTCAGAGAGTCCCGCTGCCCGGATCCTCCACCATATGTTATGATACTTGACTAGCGGAGGACGACTCAAGAACTCAAGCCAAAAGAACTTCTATAGTGCTTCAACATAATTTAATACAACTAATAAAACATAATTACAAAGTCTAACTCCCAGCAGCGGTGACGCTCCAAGGACAGGCCGACGGCTACTCGCTTGTGTTGGGCGTGTCTTAGTCTTATATAGCCCAGGATCTATGTTATATTACTACGCCGGAACAGTCCTTTAAAGTAGTCCCTTAACACTTCAAACAAGATGACCATTTGTGAAGAGACAGCAATACCAATCACCCATGACGCCACCATGGCACATTTTAGTTTGCCTTTGGTCTGGGCATTGCGATGTGGCACTGGGTAGCAAGTTGCAGCAAAGCGTTCGATCGAGATGAAGATTAAGTTGTAGGTCGATGTAAAGTTTAGGCTCCACAGCAAGGGCTCTGCGGCGAACAAGCGACACGTCAGCTGATCAAGGAAGGTGTCATCCATAGACAGATGAATCCCAGGACTACGCACCACTTTATACAGAAAGAACACCACACCGTTTACGAAGTCAATGGCGGACTGGTGCATGATGAGACGATTAGTGAAGGAGCTTAACTCCCGACGTCTCACAAGCATAACGGCGATGACCAAGCCGTTACCAAGGACTGCAAGGATGGAGATGATGGTGTTGACTGCATCGTAGACGACATCACGAGACACTCCAAGAGGAGTGTCGATGCTAGAAGCATTCAAGGAACGGTTACTTGAAGACATATCGCTGCTTGTTGCAACTTTAAAGCCAACGATCAAAGCAAGATGAGCTGTCAAGAATGAGGTGCCTGGCAGAATTCCTCACACGGATGCCGTCTGATACACCAGTACCGTATTTATACCTCTTACAACGTCGCACAACACGCCCGCGCACCACGGTCGTGAATATTCAGCAAGTGGCTATGCACTTTGCTGGAATGCAGAATTCACACGTGGCACAAACCACAAATGCGCCAAAAATGTCACCGGAATGAACTTACAATACAGGAATTCGTGATCTGTTGAAAAGTCAACGAATGTCATGTGCATAGTTTACCGTAGGTTTTTGAACAGGATAAGTTTGCCTTTTACGATATTCCACAAACATTCATTCAGTGCGTTTTGATGGCGAACATCATTTTTGAACATTACGCAATTGGACCACATCTCTCCGGCTTTTGCAAAGCATCATGGGTATGAATGAGATACTCGCGGTATATAGCAATTAATGTACAGATGGTGGCACACAATTTCGCTATTTCCTTGTTGTTATTTGAACCACTACAACCGTGACTCCATCCAGGAAAACCTCCAGGCAAGAGCATTGAGGCAAACTGATCGATTATACAATGGCAGTACTGCAGTGGGTTTGAAATGAAGGATATTTAAACCATTAGGACTGGCGCCCCATCTGAGGTGTGGATTGCTCAGATGGTAAGAGCGCTGGTACGCGAAACCAGAGGTCTCGTGCTCAAGTCCCGGTGCAGTCAACGTTCGATAATGTATTAAGTCACATTGGAGTAATTGGTGACATGTCGTGGTCATGAGTCTGGATTTCACCACACGGACAGAGATATGAGTCCCCTCAGAGATATGAGTCCCCTCTTTTTCATGCTCTCCAACATCGCCAATCGCAAGACGTAGCTTCACGTTACCTTTGTTTCAAGAATGAAGATCAAAATGGTTTATTTATATTGCCTTGTTCCATAAATCCACACAGGTTGGAGTCTTGGAGATATTGTATTTCACATCGTCTTCGTTTTGTTCGGGGTTCTAGGAGGGATATTTGCAATCTTGGCTACCGTATAATATTCCTCGCACACCCTTCGAAGTAACACATGAGCTTAAAGGATAATGGTAAGCTTTAGGCATTTTGCAATAGGGAACAGACAGCCGTGAAATTGACATATTTCAAATCAAAATTTTATTTCACGTTGGACGTAAAAAGTCAGGATTACGAGCACAATACATGAGGGCGGCCCGTCTCTTTAAACCCACAGATTATTCAACATAAGCCATTCATTTGGTAGGCTAACATTCCACGTGATTTAAAACAAAAACCATTGGTGCACACCTACGTATCTAAATCGATCTAACGATGGGATATTTTACATAGTTTGCCATTTCATCTTATGGAGCATCACATAATGACACATATCGTTCATTATTAACTCGAAAAGAAGTCTTCCGAAGTCACTTGACATGAATAATTGATTGCATTTCCGTCCAACAGGTTTGCAATACACCTGTTCCAGGCCCTTAGGCTGAACAAAGTCATGGGGAGATTAACTGAGCGATGGAAGTTGCACCAAGCACACGGTCAGATTGCACCAGCACAAGGCCGGTGTAAGGCCAGTTTGCTGGCCAGCCAGTGCAAGGCCAGTTTGCTGGCCAGCCAGTGCAAGACCAGATTGTTGGCCAGCCAGTGCAAGGCCAGTTTTCTGGCCAGCCAGTGCAAGGTCAGTTTGCTGGCCAGCCAGTAAAAGACCAGGTTGTTGGCCAGCCAGTGCAAGGCCAGTTTGATGGCCAGCCAGTGCAAGGCCAATAACCACGGCCCCCATTCCAAGGCCAATACCCTAATCCAGTCACCCAGTTAAATACCCTGCATGGTCAGGCCACCGCCAATTCAAGGCCAATCGCCTGGCCCAGTGACCCGAGACCAAAGTCGGCCAAGACCAAAAGGTAACGATTCTACCTAAATGATAGACCTACAGGTCATCAGGGGTCAGCGATCTTAGCTATTGAATGCTTCACAGTTTAACAATCATATAATAGTCTAGATTTGTATCCCTTTAACTAAAATTATGCTTCATATAATTATGGATCATAATTATAACCTACAAATAGATACATTCTGCCTCCTAATTGTTATTTTGGCTTAAAGTAAAGTATAAATAATTGTCATTGCCTTACATCCAACAACAAATAAGACTACAAGAAAGGTCCTGCCAAGATTAGAACGTCTGACCCTCACCACTTGTGAAATTAGTATTTTGGTTATTTTAAACAGAAAGCGGTTTGCAACAAATTTGTAACGCTTCAACATTTCCGAGTTTCCGAGCGTAATTCTTTGAATATGAAGTTGAAATAGTTTAACTGCAAAACGGAAAAACGCAGTGTTCTTTCTCTCTTAAGTATAGCGCCCTCTGGAATTCTCGCATTATTTTTTCAAAAATACTCAGAAAACGCTTTTGTTATAAATTATAAAACTGGAATAATCATGAAATCGGTGAATAAATCCATAGGCCTACAGAGACATTTCGGGACAGGGACGTTTTGATTGTAGGTGTTGAACCTGTCAACAACGAGGAATAAATATGAACCCTTTAGGAAGTATATTTCTCAAAGCAGCTGACCAAATCTTGAAATTCTTGTTTCATTTTCATAATTTTATCTATGAATGGACCACGGTGGTGAGAATAAAAAGGTACCTTTCTTCAATGAGTGCCTTCAGTTATGGATTTGATTTGAACATTGTAGACAATACTTATAGTTTTCTTGAATTTATCACAGAGCATTTTCAGTCTAATCGCACGTTCAGGTTTAGCAGCTCACCCTTTTTATGTTGTTTGTCGATGAGTAGATGAGTTTGGGTATAACTGTGGATGTGCTACACATTCTGGTGAAATTCAATGGGTCACAATCTGGAGTGGGAATGAGTCTAAAGCACTGTCTTTTGAATGAGACAATTTTGGTTATGACTCAAGTACTACGTGGGCTTACTTGGAAATTTGCGCGTCTGGTATTATGGATGACATCATAATTTTCTCTCCCAACTTTGACATGCATTTGAAACACCTGCGAGCAGTCTTTGACCGCCTTCGTGGTGCAAACCTTAAGCGGAAACCCTCAAAATGTCACTTTGCGGCAAGAGAGGTCACGTATCTGGGATGTCATATCGAAGCCTTGTATCAGGCTGATACAGGCAAAATATCAGTAGTGTCTACCTTCCCTGTCCCTAAAGAGGCATCTGAGGTTTGATCCTTCCTAGGGCTTTGTAATTACTTCCGGTAATTGCGGCACCCCTTCACAGACTCCTACATAAAGACGTGCCATCTGTGATGAAGTGGACATCAGCTTGCGAGCAAGCATTCAACCAGTTGAAACAAGCATTGGTATCCCCGCCGATCCTCGGCTATCCGAATTTCGATCGTGAGTTTATTCTAGCAACAGATGCTAGTGGCTTTGCAATCAGTTACATTCTTTCTCAACCCGACGACAATGGCAAAGAGATCGTCATTCAATACGGTGGGAGAGCACTCACAAAGGCCGAGCAGAAATGGTCCATAACCGAACGAGAAGGCTTGGCTGCAGTGCTGGGCAGGGGTTTCTATTTTACAGGGTGTATCTTGCCAACAGACGATTTCGCGTCCAGAAAGATCACGTTTCTCTGTAGTGGTTGTGATATCCCTCTACTAATGCTGTTGGTCGATTAGGCCGCTGGTCCATTTACGGTCAGGGAGCACTTGGGAGGCCGAGCAGAAATGGCCCATAACCGAACGAGAAGGCTTGGCTGTAGTACATGTACACTCAATCTCCTTGTATTTACATGCGTAGGCCTATATATACTTTTCATTGAATGCACGAAATCCTCTTGTCCGAGGAATGCGGACACTGGGCTGGACCGGAACTTGGCCACAGTGAGTCAGTTCACGGAAAGCCACTTGTTTACTCATTTGCATATAGCCCTGCCCAAGACTGAAAAGGACCAAACACATCCTTTGATTGTATATGAATATGCAAGTGACTGTTCAGCAATTCCTAATAAGGCAGGAAACCCTTACACTATTTGCTTGCTTGAAATGTTCATAAAATGCAATATAAACCCTGCTGAATGGAGAAACAGACAGAGATCGCATCCAGCCGAATAAAGCACATCACTCCAAGTACAGCTTTGGCTCCAAGTATCTTCATTCGTTAGTTGCATATAACCCACGGTTGTAGTGCAAAACAATTTCCTATGATTGCCGACAATACGATATCATTTTCATCATCGGATTTCCATTTCTTTCTGTGGTTTAAATCTCTGTTTTTTGATTGCTTGAAAATGACCGGGAGACGTCATTCTGGTCATGCCCCCAAACAGACCCATGATTCATCAACTTGACTGATATTGCCTTTGCCTTTGAGACTCCGCGCATGTTTGAATTTTACTAAACTGTTGCAGTGCACATTGAATGTAGCAATTCGTGCACGCTATGCCTGGACACAGTTGTTTCTTACCTTACTCCAACAGCGCACAGAAGGTTCTCGATCGGCTGTATGGCTTCACTGTGTAGATCGTGGCACGTACATTTCCTTCGATAAAACGACCATAGAAGGCCTCATCTTTTTCTTTTTTTTATTTCACAGTGGAGTTCAAGACTCCATTTATTTCAACTCATAAAAAACAAATCTAGAAACACACAACAGAAGCAAGAAAATCATACAATAACTTATACGGTATTGTTACACATTAGATATTATAGATTACAAAAAATAAAGGGATTATTATAAGAAAATTGTTTCATTCGTCAGTAGGAGAAAAACAGATGGTTTCGTTCATTTACAGAACACAGGACATTATTTTTTGTATATAATAATTTAAATCTCTCTGCTGTCAATCTTTTTAGTTCACATCGCAAGCAGCTCTTTAGATTATGTTTAAAATTCATAATGATATCGGTTTCAAGTACATTGGAAATGTTGTCAAAGGCTATCTATCTTTTTTTTAAATTTCACAGTGGAGTTCAAGACTCCATTTATTTCAACTCATAAAAAACAAATCTAGAAACACACAACAGAAGCAAGGAAATCATGCAATAACTTATACGGTATTGTTACACATTAGATATTATAGATTACATACAAATAAAGGGATTATTACAAGAAAATTGTTTCATTCGTCAGTAGGAGAAAAACAGATGGTTTCGTTCATTTACAGAACACAGGACATTATTTTTTGTATATAATAATTTAAATCTCTCTGCTGTCAATCTTTTTAGTTCACATCGCAAGCAGCTCTTTAGATTATGTTTAAAATTCATAATGATATCGGTTTCAAGTACATTGGAAATGTTGTCAAAGGCTATCTATCTTTTTTTTTTTTTTTTTCACAGTGGAGTTCAAGACTCCATTTATTTCAACTCATAAAAAACAAATCTAGAAACACACAACAGAAGCAAGGAAATCATACAATAACTTATACGGTATTGTTACACATTAGATATTATAGATTACATACAAATAAAGGGATTATTACAAGAAAATTGTTTCATTCGTCAGTAGGAGAAAAACAGATGGTTTCGTTCATTTACAGAACACAGGACATTATTTTTTGTATATAATAATTTAAATCTCTCTGCTGTCAATCTTTTTAGTTCACATCGCAAGAAGCTCTTTAGATTATGTTTAAAATTCATAATGATATCGGTTTCAAGTACATTGGAAATGTTGTCAAAGGCTAGCTTACATCTAACATTCCATATTTGTCTTAGCATTTTGATGATAATTACACTGTGAACAAAATTGAGTTTGTGGCTCAGAATTCTCATTGAATCATCTAAATAAAAGTTTGTTTTTCCCGAATACTTCCTTAACATATTCTCTACATAGACCCATGCATCAATGGTGTGCACACAGTGAATAAACAAATGTTCGTGAGTTTCCGTTTCTTCGTCACATAATAAACATCTAGAGTTGTCCGTTTTCCCAATTTTACACAGAAAATCTTTCGTGGCTAGGACTCGATGCCTCAACTTATACATACAATTTTTATCTTCTGGATCTAAAAGACTATTCTTGGGATCGCTCTTCCATATAGCAGGCCAATTAAGATTATGCCTGAGATTGAAGACATTTTGCCAAATTGTGGGAGCGTTAGGAGCAACGAATTTATTTTCAATAAGGTTCCTATAAGCGGATTTTGCACTGGTTTTTGAGATCGGCATCCATTCATGACTGTCATTTTGCTTGGGGATAACTAACCAGTTACCTATATGATTGGAGGGACCTATGCGTTTTTCATTAACTAGGTTGAGGTCAATTTGTTTACGAATGTTTGCAATCAATTTCCCGGCATTAATGTGCTTTATATGGCACAACTTAGCTAATCGCTGAAAGGAGATAATTTCACCATTCATGACAACATCTTTTAGTTGACGTATACCGTGCGATTTAAGGAGATTGCTATTGATGTGCTTGCTATCTCTTGTGATGATACCATTATTCCATAGTGGGATTTGATTTGTTTCCCTAAGACTGGAAAAGTTACAAATTAATTTTCCTCCCACTTTTTGGAAGGCATGGATAATCTCTTGATAAAATGATGTGGTACTAATTGACTTACGTATCTCACAATAACCACTAAAAATAAACCATCCAAAAGAATTGTTGCCGCTAGCCTTATTAATCCAATAATCGAAGAAATACTTCCATGTCCCTACAGAGGTCATGTAACGGGGCAACCAACTTAACTTTAAACTCATTATTTTGCAGTCTACATCTAGAAGACCACATCCTCCCCAAGCCACCGGTCCAGTAACTGTATTTCTTTTCATTCTCTCGATCTTTCCACTCCAGAAAAAAATCCATATCAATTTGCTGAGCTGTTTTCGTTGTAGTTCAGGACAGGCCAAGACACTTCCTATATAATTAATTCCAGCACCAACCAGCATATTTACTACAACAGTTTTCCCTCTAAACGTTAATTTACGTTTCGACCATTTCTCTAAAATTCCTTTTGCTCTGTTAATACGAGGACCCCAGTTATCCTCGGGAGTGACCTCATTCCCCAAAACAATCCCTAAGATTCTCATCTTGTCGCACCAGCTAAAATTACAAGGTTTATCTGATCTGTTTCTCCATTTCCCTAGCCACAGGTCTTTTGACTTGTTTGTATTAAGTTTAGAACCACTACATTTGCAGTAGATTTCAAGAATATTACTAATCAATTAAACTCGTGGTTGTCACCAATGAAGAGGCTGGTGTCATCTGCATGCTGGATTAGTTTGACGCAAGATTCACCGTTAGGGGTTCGTATGCCTGCTAAGTCGCTATTTTTCCTTACTAAGTGGGCTAAACCCTCAGCGCAGATCGAGTACAAAAGGGGTGACAACGGGCACCCTTGTCTTATTCCCCGTGTCACCTCGATGGGGGCTCCAATAAAATTATTAACCATGATCTTACAATTAGGCTCTTTATACAATAAACGAATCCACTGGATTAAAGAAGGTGGTATTCCCATTTTCTTCAATACGCTGAACATATAATTCCAATGAATTCTGTCGAATGCCTTTTCTTGATCAATACTGATCAAAGCCCCCTGGAGGTTTTCTAAGTTAACATAATCAATGACGTCTCTCAAAAGCATTAAGTTATCATGTATTCTGCGTTCTGGGACACCGCATGATTGCTCCTGGCCGATGATATGTGGCATGATTAGTTTCAACCTATTAGTTATGGTTTTAGCTAGAATTTTATAGTCGACATTCAGCAGACTGATGGGTCTCCAATTTTTTAGTTCGACTTTGTTACCTGATTTCTTATAGATGAGTCTTATTAGAGCTGATTTCATCGATTCACACAAAATTCCCGATTTGAAGCAATAATTAAAAACTTCAATCATGTCGGACTTTATTTCGTCCCAAAAGGATTGGTAGAATTCGACAGTTAAGCCATCGATCCCAGGGGATTTATTTATTTATCTATTTTTGTTCATTTGGAAAAGGGCCTCATCTTCAGCAAGGATGGAGATGACGGTGCTGACTGCATCATAGACGTCATCACGAGACACTCCAAGAGGAGTGTCGATGCTAGAAGCATTCAAATAACGGTTACTTGAAGACATATCGCTGCTTGCTGGGAGACAACAACTTTAAAGTCAACGATCAAAGCAAGATGAGTTGTCTTTTCACAGACCCGAGGTGCCTCACATAATACCTCCCACGAATGCCGTCTGACGCACAAGTATTTGTACCTCTCTACAACGTCCCACAACATGCACACGCACGACGGCCATGAATATTCAGCAAGTGGTTCTGCACTTTGCTGAAATACAGAATTCACACATAATTATGGCGCAAATCAAGCATACGGCGCCAAAAATGCAACCAAAAGGGACTTACAAATACAGGAATTCGACATCTGATGGCACGTCAATGAATGTGGTGTGCAGAGTTTAGATTTGTTAATCAGGAATAGTTTGCCTTTTACGATATACCACAGACATTCACTTTGTGAGTTTTGATGGTGAACATCATTTTGAATATTAAGGAATTGGGTCAAATCTCTCCGACTTTCGCAAAGCATCAGGGGTACTTGCGGTATGCATACAGTATTTCGATTGATCTACAGATGTTGGGACACAATATTTCAACCATTACAACCATGACTTTATCCGTGATAACTTCTAGGGAAGAGCATCGAAACAAGCTGAACGATTATGCAATGGCAGTGAGTTTGAAATGAAGGATATTAAACATTGGCGCCCCCACATCGGCAAAGACTAGTTCACTATTTGGGAAGGTCACCATCTGAGGCCTAGATAGCTCAGATGGTAATAACACTGGTACTCAAAACCAGAGGTCTCAGGTTCAAGTCCCGGTCCAGTCAAAATTGTCTTTGCCATTTAAAAAAATGGTTAAAAGCTCGCGATCAGTCTTAAGTCCCGTTCCAGTCAAAATTGTCAAATATTCGCAGTCAGTTTTTCCTGTTTTTATTACAGTAAAACTCGGTCAATTCCAGCCAAAGTTTCATCTTCATTTTATCGATAGCGAACACGTGAAGAAAACATTGTATATTACTGATATTCTATTTGACAAAAACTCCCCAAACTGATTGCTTCATCACAGCATACTCTAGTCTGGATTCCACAAAGCTACATGAACGACACTATTATGTGTTGTTTCTAGACCACAGAAAATACACACCAAGATTCCTATAATTCTACAATTACTATCAACAATTTCAAGATTATCAGGTCCGATTCTCTAAGAGGGTGACGGCGGAAGTGTTTATAGTGTTCAGTGCATTAACTGACATTGAACTTCATTGACATTTTTTTTTCTTAAAAATTCCACCATGTTGAAACGTTTACTGTCTTCCGGATCTGTTGCAGAATCAGTTTCGTTTCAAAGAATTCATTACAATACAGTATTACCTGCATAGTCATAGCCCAATATCTGATCAATGTTTAGACTTCTCACTTCATTTGATGGTCATATATAACCGGATATTGATACTCTGTTTTCTAAGAAGTTTCCCATTGACTCAAGTGATCATTTCTGGACATGTTCAAATCGCCTCAGCATCACCAGGACAGCCACAGGTATAACCTGCACGCCACCGATTAACAGAAATCCTCCAGTGTAACTTCTAGTGGTGTCGTACAGCCATCCTGAAATCGAGAGGGCGAAGGAATAAGAAGGATTAAATGCTTAATATTAGTGTTATGACTTGAATTGAAAAACGTTGCATCAACTTTATGTGTTATTCCCGAGTTGCTGTAGCCAGGTTTATAACAACTGGTTGTTTCCATCTGAATGAAAGTGAGGTTGAGATCCCTGAAGATTATACGGCAGAAAAATCGTTGAATGCTTTTGGCTGGCGCCCCGACACCGGCAAAAACTAGTTGACTAGAGCGTTTTTCGCCCGTTAATCTAGAACGGGAAATCTGCGAGCCGTATTATGTAAAATCGAGAAGTTACTACAGTGAGCAGCGAACCGCTCCATTAGGGACCGAGTTTAGCGACTGTCCTTGGTAGAAATCATGTCCGTTCTAGATCTGCCCCCTGTGAATCAACAGCCAATCAGCGAGCGTTCTGGTACACGCTCGATTGCTGCCTTCATGGGCTCTTGTTTACGTTTCGCTGAAGTTTGTTACATATTAGAATCGACATAATTTCCTGTTTTTTTCGGTGAGTTTTCCCCATTTTGTTGGTATTACTAATATAAATAGAATATGAACATAGAGACTCGCCATAACATTAAAATGGTTGACAATGGTTGTACATAGATTCGCCATGATTGCGGAAGAGGCTGATAGGATAGCGCGCTGGGATTTCGTATTCGTTTGTACTGTCACTACTGTGCCCGTCTGCGATCGCCGAAAATAATAAGAAACTGCCTTGAGGACGGTCTCTCTGCGGCGGCAGTTCGTCCGTTCGCTCCCGGAACGTTCGTCTGTTGTAGAAGTTCGTCTACGATGTTGAGCGAACACTCCCTACTATTTGGAAGACCTCCATCGAAAGAATGGATAGCTCAGCACTTGGACGCAAAACCTGAGGTCTCAGTTCAAGTCCCGGTCCAGTACAAGTTTGCTTGACCCTTTCTTTTCAGTCCCCAGTCTGTTTAATTCATAGTTTTGCCAACATATTGAAAATCACAATGTCGGGGCTGTACATGTAATAGTGCTAGGCCCTATAGGTCATGTGGGTGATGCCCGAAGAATTTCCATCGAAAGTATCTGTTTCCTGAACATGTGTCTTGCAAACGATGCATTTCGAGGTACACTTCAATGAACTATGTCTGGTGGGAGTTTAAGTGTCAAAATTCTCGAAGCTTTTAAAAGTTCGAAGTCAGTTTTTCCCTTTAATTGTTTGATGCATACAATGTGTTAAACCAATTGACTCCAACCCCGACATTTTATGATCTTTGCCCAATGGGAATGAACCATTAGTACCGATTATATGAATTACAAACTAGTTATACCTCTCAGAGTGGTATACGCACCTGGAAGGAAGCCCAATGCCAACGTCATCAAGGCGAATTTCAAGCTAATCCAACCAAAGGCACCGGCCAGAAACTTTACACCTAAGAATTTCTTGACCAGGACGTCGTACTGGCAGGAAATAATGCCGTCATTGAATAAAATCAGAATGGCTGATGTGAGCAGTAACCAGTACGAAGTCAAGAACGACGAAGCGCAGTACGAAGCTGAGTTGATAACCACGCAAATCAACACCAAAGTCAACGAAGATATCACTCCGCGATCAGTGATAAATCCTTGTAGGAGTTTAGATATCAGGTTGGCCACACCCGCCACTGTCACCATTGAGCTCGCCTCCAGAAGCGTGAATCCGTTGGATTCCGCCTGCGACACAAAATACACGATCCACATGGAGTAGGAAAAGACGGAACAACAAGATATTGTGGCCACCGCCCAGTAACGCGCATTGACCAAGAGCGATGCATCGAAGTTCTGGACAACAGACTTCCCGAATGTGGCAAAGAAGTGCAGACATGTTGAACGTTCATTCGATTGGGCGTGCTCATCCTGCTCAACTTCCTCATATTCGGACGATTTGGCTCTTGGTAGACGAGCTGTGACCATGAGGCAGCCGCATACAACCAGATGTAGTGACAGGGCACCAATCAATAGCATGGTTCCCCTCCAGCCGTACGTGTCCAGGAACAACTGGACGAGAGGCGCAAACACAAAGAGTCCAATAGAGTAGCTGGTCCGAGCAAAGCCATTGGCAGTGGCGTAATTATTGGTGAAATACCGACCCACGGCCTCCCTGGCGATAACATCCGTTACCCCAAAAGCAAAACCTGGTCAATGAAGATGATACAAAACTAGTAAGTAAAACGCGAATAATGTCATTTTACGGAATTTTCATGTAATCAACCGACCGCTATGAGCAAATAATGCCACTGTAAAGTGCGGAAAAGGGCAAAGAAAACTTTGACTGGACCGGGACTTGAACCCGATGTCTCTGGTTTTGCGTACCGACACTCTTACCATGTGAGGTATTCAGCCCTTAGATGGCGGTCTTCCCAAGTCTTTGTCGGGACAAACAGTACCACATAAAAGTTCTCGATGGCATAATTCTCGATAACGAGGCTTTTGACTGGTGGCCCCACCACGGCAACGACTATCTAGTTCACCATTTGAAAAAAAAACCGTTTAAGGGCTGGATAACTCTGATGGTAAAGTTGCCAATTGTTTCTTTGCCATTTTCAAAACAATGTTCATTGTTTTGATCGTTTCATTAAGCCCTTGTTTATTTCCAATCGGGTTTTGCACTTTTGACCTGGAGGAAATTCTCCAGGAAATTCGAACGCTCCGAATGATTTTCATTAGCATGCAGACATGGCTATGTCCACTTCAGGCTCACTGTATTCAGTCTGGGCCGCATTAAAAGTGCCCCCTACTTTATTGTCAATAGTGGAAGTTTTGCGGTAACACCGGGCAACACATATCTTCTGAGAAGGAGGTGTGTGGCTCTGAAAAGAGCCGGTGACTCAACGACAGATGAATCCACGGTGAATTTACCTGCCGCCACAGCGCACGCAGCCAGCTGTCCAGGAGTGACTACAAACACGGCTGCGATGAGCGACAGTCCAGTGACAGCCCCACAGGCTATGAAGATGTGACCGCCCTCAAACCTCTTGCTGAGTGGGACGGCAAGAGGAGCTATGAGCATCAACGGGATAAAACACATCAGATTCAGGAATTAATACCAACAATTCGATCTGGACATCTTTCTCTTGACACAAGTATATCGGAGATTTTTGAATTTGTCCCGACACTGATCATGAACTGCTGTCTTCCGTAAACCATCAATTCCTCGCTGATCTTATCGAAAACTTGGTTGTTTCACGTTCGGTCATACTATCGCTTGCAACCCGTGTTGAAATTTTCAACACGGGTCATGATCACTCACATCTCTCCTCCTAAACGGTTTTAATCAAATTCTCAACTAGCCTTTGCCGGGGTGGGGGCGCCAGTCAAAAGCATTCAACTGCCGTATATCACCAGGGATCACGCTGCCCCCACCTCTTTCAATCAGAGTCAAACAAGCTAACTCGCAATCATAGCACCACACGCCGTGGATTTGGTGTTATTTTGGCTTGAAGTGAGTCAAACAAAGGAGGTATCCGTAGTCAAACGTGTCGGCTAGGTCCAAATATAACACAAGTATACATGTAGGCCTAAGTATGCATTCACTGTAGTCCTACGACGATCGGAATCAACAATTGTTGAAACAGCAGTGAAAGGGACAGAGTCACCGTATTGGTAAACCGACACTGTGATTTTTCATTGTTAACCGATATTTTCTCATTAATTGGTCACGAATGGCAACAGACTGAATATTAATCTGGGGTATAATTTCAACAGTATACTCCTGCAAACCGTTAGATGCCAGTCGAAACTATATTGCAGACATGTAGGCCTACTACCGAAATGGGGATCTCATACACAACAAGCTTTTCTTTTTAGTGAACCCCAACCACATAATATCATTTACATTTCGCCCAGAGTGTATTCTATTTGCATTGGTGATGTGGAAAATAAAGTTATTATTGATTGATTGATTGATTGATGGATTGATCGATCGATTGACTGATTGATTGATTGATTGAAACTACAAAGAAACTGCCCGCTATGATTTCTGGCCAAGGACAACATGTATGTGTAGTATACAAGTAACGCACTTACACAAAGATCGATTGCTTTATCTTTCATTTTCAACTGATGTTTTCTCATTACATTACAAATAGCAATAAACAGAATATCATATACATGTACATTCTATATTCCAGCAACGAATTAAGGCATGCAACATGCAACATGCAACAGACATCATGCACGATTGTGTAGTATCCTACTTACACACAAGTCCACCCATTGAAGCGACCGCTGCCGTGATCCAGCCTATAATCCACGTCTGCGTGTCCAACTGCTCCTGTATCGTGGGCAGCATTATGCCGAACCCTTTGGCTAGCCCAGTCCAAACAAAACCTGAGCTCCAAAGGGCCAGTACGGCAACCCAGCCCTGCAGACCTCCATCCTGCCCTGGTGTCTCGACGTTTTCCCGAGATCTCCCACTCGGAGCCATGGTTAGAAACCACGATAGCAGCAACTATGCGACGTGGATTTGATTACCAGTACCAGCGGCAATGAACTTGGAACAAGATGCCCGAACCTTGAATGTGCGCAGTAAATTTTTCCACTGGCCTGGCCTGAATTTGCACGAATGTTTCACAGTGGGACCAGTTTCCAATCTATCTGTGTGACCCGTCGACCAAAGCGAGTGACAAGACGCATGCAAATAATCTGCAGCTCCTTCTTTACCGATTATTTTGCACTGATTCAGGAAGATGATGCACCAACGCAAAGACGCAGCATATGTACACTCGTCAGTCGGATGTCAGATCACCGACTCGACACCAAGTTCTATTGCATAACATTCGTACAAGTCTTTAGAGGGTTTGCATTCATTTCCACGTGATAGGTATGCGGACCACACAATATATTGAAAGCTTCTATTGATATTCAAATACAACGCTGTGGTAGGTCCCAGTATAAAACCCAAGCAGGATAGTACGAGGCATCTTTTCTTTGTGTGCACAGCCTTGCGGACAGTCAAGAAAACATGGAGGACCTTCAGACTCCGTCTGACCTACTGATTCAACCAGGCCTTGGCCATGGGACTCGCAACCAAAGCTTTGAAGCGAAGCTTCAAGCCAATTTCGAGGAGATAAAGAATTTATCATCCTCTTTTGCCAATGTGCAAGTGTAGCCTGAAAAATGAGCACGCTACCTAATTGAAAAAAATACTGAAGAGTTTGGGGAACTCACTTGCAAAAAAAACTATTGATCGAGTGTGGGACAAGTCGCGAGGAGACAATTTTAATAAATAGGGACAGACAACCGTGTTTAAATCCAAAAAGAGCGAAATAAATTTAATGCAAAAAAATCTCATCCAGACTGACCAGATCTCTGCTCACTGGCAGTACACAAAAAAGTGAGACTGAGAAAGGTAAGAAAGTTCGAAAGCGAGAGAGAAAGAGAGTAAGAGAGTAAGAGAGTAAGAGAGTGAGAGAGTGAGAGCGTAAGAAAGCAAGAAAGGAAGAAATTAAGACAGTCGGAAGATAAGAAAATCAACTAAGATGGGATAGGTCAAGAAGAAAACTATAAAAATAAGGTATGGCGAGACCCGAAAAAAGCAACAATAAAAAATGAGGTTAAGAGTAAGACCAACAAGAAAATAAGGTAAGACTCGCAAGGAAATAAGGTAAGACCCGCAAGACCAACACAGTATAAAAATCCGGTTACAGGTCAAAAACAACAACTTCAACAACCTGCAAATAAAGATAAAATTATAGAACACAATAAGAATTTTCACTCAGTAGAACAAGGGTACATGTCAGTAATAACACTTAAAACAAAGTAATCCTCAGACTATAGAAAAAAACCTAAATCAACCCTTTTGTGAATATGTGGCTCTAACCACATTGCCCATTCCCAACAGGATTAACTAAATCAACCATGGTCCCAGTGTTCACACAAAAACAACCCTTTTTCCTGTGAATACCTAATGAGCTGATAAGCTCAGTGGCTCCGGCCCACACCTCCCAAATCACTGGAGTGAAACCAGCTGGTGGTACTGAGTAAACTTACACCAGTCCTTCCTACATGTAGGTTATGCAGTATATCATACATACGCCTACAGTGGTGTACGTCCACTAAACGACTACAGTACTACAGGGACTAGAGGCAAGTCTAAACATGAGGAACACAGTCTCCATTGTCTATAACTTCCTGTGTGGCTACTATCCAAAAACAAGGTACTGAGCAAAGAGACCATAGCTCTCCCATAAGATGGCACAAATACAAAAATCAATCCAAGGGAAAAGTGCGCCAGTACACAAATGCATCGAAAGCATCTAACTTAAATTAAGTATCGAAACTTTCAACTAAGTTCAAACAAATATCAAAACACAATCTTGTCTCAACATAAGTCAGCTATCTCTAACTCCAAAGAAACTGAGAAACTGGAAAATGACATAAGTAAAGTCACTGCTAACTCGATCTTCCAACAATAGCAACATTTACAACCATGTCTTTATCCGTGATAACTTCTAGGCAAGAGCATCGAAACAAGCTGAACGATTATGCAATGGCAGTGAGTTTGAAATGAAGGATATTAAACATTGGCGCCCCCACATCGGCAAAGACTAGTTCACTATTTGGGAAGGTCACCATCTGATGCCTAGATAGCTCAGATGGTATAACACTGGTACTCAAAACCAGAGGTCTCAGGTTCAAGTCCCGGTCCAGTCAAAATTGTCTTTGCCATTTTAAAAAATGGTTAAAAGCTCGCGATCAGTCTTAAGTCCCGTTCCAGTCAAAATTGTCAAATATTCGCAGTCAGTTTTTCCTGTTTTTATTACAGTAAAACTCGGTCAATTCCAGCCAAAGTTTCATCTTCATTTTATCGATAGCGAACACGTGAAGAAAACATTGTATATTACTGATATTCTATTTGACAAAAACTCCCCAAACTGATTGCTTCACCACAGCATACTCTAGTCTGGATTCCACAAAGCTACAAGAACGACACTATATGTGTTGTTTCTAGACCACAGAAAATACACACCAAGATTCCTATAATTCTACAATTACTATCAACAATTTCAAGATTATCTGGTCCGATTCTCTAAGAGGGTGACGGCGGAAGTGTTTATAGTGTTCAGTGCATTAACTGACATTGAACTTCATTGACTTTTTTTTCCTTAAAAATTCCACCATGTTGAAACGTTTACTGTCTTCCGGATCTGTTGCAGAATCAGTTTCGTTTCAAAGAATTCATTACAATACAGTATCACCTGCATAGTCATAGCCCAATATCTGATCAATGTTTAGACTTCTCACTTTATTTGATGGTCATATATAACCGGATATTGATACTCTGTTTTCTAAGAAGTTTCCCATTGACTCAAGTGATCATTTCTGGACATGTTCAAATCGCCTCAGCATCACCAGGACAGCCACAGGTATAACCTGCACGCCACCGATTAACAGAAATCCTCCAGTGTAACTTCTAGTGGTGTCGTACAGCCATCCTGAAATCGAGAGGGCGAAGGAATAAGAAGGATTAAATGCTTAATATTAGTGTTATGACTTGAATTGAAAAACGTTGCATCAACTTTATGTGTTATTCCCGAGTTGCTGTAGCCAGGTTTATAACAACTGGTTGTTTCCATCTGAATGAAAGTGAGGTTGAGATCCCTGAAGATTATACGGCAGAAAAATCGTTGAATGCTTTTGGCTGGCGCCCCGACACCGGCAAAAACTAGTTGACTAGAGCGTTTTTCGCCCGTTAATCTAGAACGGGAAATCTGCGAGCCGTATTATGTAAAATCGAGAAGTTACTACAGTGAGCAGCGAACCGCTCCATTAGGGACCGAGTTTAGCGACTGTCCTTGGTAGAAATCATGTCCGTTCTAGATCTGCCCCCTGTGAATCAACAGCCAATCAGCGAGCGTTCTGGTACACGCTCGATTGCTGCCTTCATGGGCTCTTGTTTACGTTTCGCTGAAGTTTGTTACATATTAGAATCGACATAATTTCCTGTTTTTTTTCGGTGAGTTTTCCCCATTTTGTTGGTATTACTAATATAAATAGAATATGAACATAGAGACTCGCCATAACATTAAAATGGTTGACAATGGTTGTACATAGATTCGCCATGATTGCGGAAGAGGCTGATAGGATAGCGCGCTGGGATTTCGTATTCGTTTGTACTGTCACTACTGTGCCCGTCTGCGATCGCCGAAAATAATAAGAAACTGCCTTGAGGACGGTCTCTCTGCGGCGGCAGTTCGTCCGTTCGCTCCCGGAACGTTCGTCTGTTGTAGAAGTTCGTCTACGATGTTGAGCGAACACTCCCTACTATTTGGAAGACCTCCATCGGAAGAATAGATAGCTCAGCACTTGGACGCAAAACCTGAGGTCTCAGTTCAAGTCCCGGTCCAGTACAAGTTTGCTTGACCCTTTCTTTTCAGTCCCCAGTCTGTTTAATTCATAGTTTTGCCAACATATTGAAAATCACAATGTCGGGGCTGTACATGTAATAGTGCTAGGCCCTATAGGTCATGTGGGTGATGCCCGAAGAATTTCCATCGAAAGTATCTGTTTCCTGAACATGTGTCTTGCAAACGATGCATTTCGAGGTACACTTCAATGTACTATGTCTGGTGGGAGTTTAAGTGTCAAAATTCTCGAAGCTTTTAAAAGTTCGAAGTCAGTTTTTCCCTTTAATTGTTTGATGCATACAATGTGTTAAACCAATTGACTCCAACCCCGACATTTTATGATCTTTGCCCAATGGGAATGAACCATTAGTACCCATTATATGAATTACAAACTAGTTCTACCTCTCAGAGTGGTATACGCACCTGGAAGGAAGCCCAATGCCAACGTCATCAAGGCGAATTTCAAGCTAATCCAACCAAAGGCACCGGCCAGAAACTTTACACCTAAGAATTTCTTGACCAGGACGTCGTACTGGCAGGAAATAATGCCGTCATTGAATAAAATCAGAATGGCTGATGTGAGCAGTAACCAGTACGAAGTCAAGAACGACGAAGCGCAGTACGAAGCTGAGTTGATAACCACGCAAATCAACACCAAAGTCAACGAAGATATCACTCCGCGATCAGTGATAAATCCTTGTAGGAGTTTAGATATCAGGTTGGCCACACCCGCCACTGTCACCATTGAGCTCGCCTCCAGAAGCGTGAATCCGTTGGATTCCGCCTGCGACACAAAATACACGATCCACATGGAGTAGGAAAAGACGGAACAACAAGATATTGTGGCCACCGCCCAGTAACGCGCATTGACCAAGAGCGATGCATCGAAGTTCTGGACAACAGACTTCCCGAATGTGGCAAAGAAGTGCAGACATGTTGAACGTTCATTCGATTGGGCGTGCTCATCCTGCTCAACTTCCTCATATTCGGACGATTTGGCTCTTGGTAGACGAGCTGTGACCATGAGGCAGCCGCATACAACCAGATGTAGTGACAGGGCACCAATCAATAGCATGGTTCCCCTCCAGCCGTACGTGTCCAGGAACAACTGGACGAGAGGCGCAAACACAAAGAGTCCAATAGAGTAGCTGGTCCGAGCAAAGCCATTGGCAGTGGCGTAATTATTGGTGAAATACCGACCCACGGCCTCCCTGGCGATAACATCCGTTACCCCAAAAGCAAAACCTGGTCAATGAAGATGATACAAAACTAGTAAGTAAAACGCGAATAATGTCATTTTACGGAATTTTCATGTAATCAACCGACCGCTATGAGCAAATAATGCCACTGTAAAGTGCGGAAAAGGGCAAAGAAAACTTTGACTGGACCGGGACTTGAACCCGATGTCGCTGGTTTTGCGTACCGACACTCTTACCATGTGAGGTATTCAGCCCTTAGATGGCGGTCTTCCCAAGTCTTTGTCGGGACAAACAGTACCACATAAAAGTTCTCGATGGCATAATTCTCGATAACGAGGCTTTTGACTGGTGGCCCCACTACGGCAACGACTATCTAGTTCACCATTTGTAAAAAAAAACCGTTTAAGGGCTGGATAACTCTGATGGTAAAGTTGCCAATTGTTTCTTTGCCATTTTCAAAACAATGTTCAATTGTTTTGATCGTTTCATTAAGCCCTTGTTTATTTCCAATCGGGTTTTGCACTTTTGACCTGGAGGAAATTCTCCAGGAAATTCGAACGCTCCGAATGATTTTCATTAGCATGCAGACATGGCTATGTCCACTTCAGGCTCACTGTATTCAGTCTGGGCCGCATTAAAAGTGCCCCCTACTTTATTGTCAATAGTGGAAGTTTTGCGGTAACACCGGGCAACACATATCTTCTGAGAAGGAGGTGTGTGGCTCTGAAAAGAGCCGGTGACTCAACGACAGATGAATCCACGGTGAATTTACCTGCCGCCACAGCGCACGCAGCCAGCTGTCCAGGAGTGACTACAAACACGGCTGCGATGAGCGACAGTCCAGTGACAGCCCCACAGGCTATGAAGATGTGACCGCCCTCAAACCTCTTGCTGAGTGGGACGGCAAGAGGAGCTATGAGCATCAACGGGATAAAACACATCAGATTCAGGAATTAATACCAACAATTCGATCTGGACATCTTTCTCTTGACACAAGTATATCGGAGATTTTTGAATTTGTCCCGACACTGATCATGAACTGCTGTCTTCCGTAAACCATCAATTCCTCGCTGATCTTATCGAAAACTTGGTTGTTTCACGTTCGGTCATACTATCGCTTGCAACCCGTGTTGAAATTTTCAACACGGGTCATGATCACTCACATCTCTCCTCCTAAACGGTTTTAATCAAATTCTCAACTAGCCTTTGCCGGGGTGGGGGCGCCAGTCAAAAGCATTCAACTGCCGTATATCACCAGGGATCACGCTGCCCCCACCTCTTTCAATCAGAGTCAAACAAGCTAACTCGCAATCATAGCACCACACGCCGTGGATTTGGTGTTATTTTGGCTTGAAGTGAGTCAAACAAAGGAGGTATCCGTAGTCAAACGTGTCGGCTAGGTCCAAATATAACACAAGTATACATGTAGGCCTAAGTATGCATTCACTGTAGTCCTACGACGATCGGAATCAACAATTGTTGAAACAGCAGTGAAAGGGACAGAGTCACCGTATTGGTAAACCGACACTGTGATTTTTCATTGTTAACCGATATTTTCTCATTAATTGGTCACGAATGGCAACAGACTGAATATTAATCTGGGGTATAATTTCAACAGTATACTCCTGCAAACCGTTAGATGCCAGTCGAAACTATATTGCAGACATGTAGGCCTACTACCGAAATGGGGATCTCATACACAACAAGCTTTTCTTTTTAGTGAACCCCAACCACATAATATCATTTACATTTCGCCCAGAGTGTATTCTATTTGCATTGGTGATGTGGAAAATAAAGTTATTATTGATTGATTGATTGATTGATGGATTGATCGATCGATTGACTGATTGATTGATTGATTGAAACTACAAAGAAACTGCCCGCTATGATTTCTGGCCAAGGACAACATGTATGTGTAGTATACAAGTAACGCACTTACACAAAGATCGATTGCTTTATCTTTCATTTTCAACTGATGTTTTCTCATTACATTACAAATAGCAATAAACAGAATATCATATACATGTACATTCTATATTCCAGCAACGAATTAAGGCATGCAACATGCAACATGCAACAGACATCATGCACGATTGTGCAGTATCCTACTTACACACAAGTCCACCCATTGAAGCGACCGCTGCCGTGATCCAGCCTATAATCCACGTCTGCGTGTCCAACTGCTCCTGTATCGTGGGCAGCATTATGCCGAACCCTTTGGCTAGCCCAGTCCAAACAAAACCTGAGCTCCAAAGGGCCAGTACGGCAACCCAGCCCTGCAGACCTCCATCCTGCCCTGGTGTCTCGACGTTTTCCCGAGATCTCCCACTCGGAGCCATGGTTAGAAACCACGATAGCAGCAACTATGCGACGTGGATTTGATTACCAGTACCAGCGGCAATGAACTTGGAACAAGATGCCCGAGCCTTGAATGTGCGCAGTAAATTTTTCCACTGGCCTGGCCTGAATTTGCACGAATGTTTCACAGTGGGACCAGTTTCCAATCTATCTGTGTGACCCGTCGACCAAAGCGAGTGACAAGACGCATGCAAATAATCTGCAGCTCCTTCTTTACCGATTATTTTGCACTGATTCAGGAAGATGATGCACCAACGCAAAGACGCAGCATATGTACACTCGTCAGTCGGATGTCAGATCACCGACTCGACACCAAGTTCTATTGCATAACATTCGTACAAGTCTTTAGAGGGTTTGCATTCATTTCCACGTGATAGGTATGCGGACCACACAATATATTGAAAGCTTCTATTGATATTCAAATACAACGCTGTGGTAGGTCCCAGTATAAAACCCAAGCAGGATAGTACGAGGCATCTTTTCTTTGTGTGCACAGCCTTGCGGACAGTCAAGAAAACATGGAGGACCTTCAGACTCCGTCTGACCTACTGATTCAACCAGGCCTTGGCCATGGGACTCGCAACCAAAGCTTTGAAGCGAAGCTTCAAGCCAATTTCGAGGAGATAAAGAATTTATCATCCTCTTTTGCCAATGTGCAAGTGTAGCCTGAAAAATGAGCACGCTACCTAATTGAAAAAAATACTGAAGAGTTTGGGGAACTCACTTGCAAAAAAAACTATTGATCGAGTGTGGGACAAGTCGCGAGGAGACAATTTTAATAAATAGGGACAGACAACCGTGTTTAAATCCAAAAAGAGCGAAATAAATTTAATGCAAAAAAATCTCATCCAGACTGACCAGATCTCTGCTCACTGGCAGTACACAAAAAAGTGAGACTGAGAAAGGTAAGAAAGTTCGAAAGCGAGAGAGAAAGAGAGTAAGAGAGTAAGAGAGTAAGAGAGTGAGAGAGTGAGAGCGTAAGAAAGCAAGAAAGGAAGAAATTAAGACAGTCGGAAGATAAGAAAATCAACTAAGATGGGATAGGTCAAGAAGAAAACTATAAAAATAAGGTATGGCGAGACCCGAAAAAAGCAACAATAAAAAATGAGGTTAAGAGTAAGACCAACAAGAAAATAAGGTAAGACTCGCAAGGAAATAAGGTAAGACCCGCAAGACCAACACAGTATAAAAATCCGGTTACAGGTCAAAAACAACAACTTCAACAACCTGCCAATAAAGATAAAATTATAGAACACAATAAGTATTTTCACTCAGTAGAACAAGGGTACATGTCAGTAATAACACTTAAAACAAAGTAATCCTCAGACTATAGAAAAAAACCTAAATCAACCCTCTTGTGAATATGTGGCTCTAACCACATTGCCCATTCCCAACAGGATTAACTAAATCAACCATGGTCCCAGTGTTCACACAAAAACAACCATTTTTCCTGTGAATACCTAATGAGCTGATAAGCTCAGTGGCTCCGGCCCACACCTCCCAAATCACTGGAGTGAAACCAGCTGGTGGTACTGAGTGAACTTACACCAGTCCTTCCTACATGTAGGTTATGCAGTACATCATACATACGCCTACAGTGGTGTACGTCCACTAAACGACTACAGTACTACAGGGACTAGAGGCAAGTCTAAACATAAGGAACACAGTCTCCATTGTCTATAACTTCCTGTGTGGCTACTATCCAAAAACAAGGTACTGAGCAAAGAGACCATAGCTCTCCCATAAGATGGCACAAATACAAAAATCAATCCAAGGGAAAAGTGTGCCAGTACACAAATGCATCGAAAGCATCTAACTTAAATTAAGTATCGAAACTTTCAACTAAGATCAAACAAATATCAAAACACAATCTTGTCTCAACACAAGTCAACTATCTCTAACTCCAAAGAAACTGAGAAACTGGAAAATGACATAAGTAAAGTCACTGCTAACTCGATCTTCCAACAATAGCAACATTTACAACCATGTCTTTATCCGTGATAACTTCTAGGCAAGAGCATCGAAACAAGCTGAACGATTATGCAATGGCAGTGAGTTTGAAATGAAGGATATTAAACATTGGCGCCCCCACATCGGCAAAGACTAGTTCACTATTTGGGAAGGTCACCATCTGAGGCCTAGATAGCTCAGATGGTAATAACACTGGTACTCAAAACCAGAGGTCTCAGGTTCAAGTCCCGGTCCAGTCAAAATTGTCTTTGCCATTTTAAAAAAATGGTTAAAAGCTCGCGATCAGTCTTAAGTCCCGTTCCAGGCAAAATTGTCAAATATTCGCAGTCAGTTTTTCCTGTTTTTATTACAGTAAAACTCGGTCAATTCCAGCCAAAGTTTCATCTTCATTTTATCGATAGCGAACACGTGAAGAAAACATTGTATATTACTGATATTCTATTTGACAAAAACTCCCCAAACTGATTGCTTCACCACAGCATACTCTAGTCTGGATTCCACAAAGCTACATGAACGACACTATATGTGTTGTTTCTAGACCACAGAAAATACACACCAAGATTCCTATAATTCTACAATTACTATCAACAATTTCAAGATTATCAGGTCCGATTCTCTAAGAGGGTGACGGCGGAAGTGTTTATAGTGTTCAGTGCATTAACTGACATTGAACTTCATTGACTTTTTTTTCCTTAAAAATTCCACCATGTTGAAACGTTTACTGTCTTCCGGATCTGTTGCAGAATCAGTTTCGTTTCGAAGAATTCATTACAATACAGTATTACCTGCATAGTCATAGCCCAATATCTGATCAATGTTTAGACTTCTCACTTTATTTGATGGTCATATATAACCGGATATTGATACTCTGTTTTCTAAGAAGTTTCCCATTGACTCAAGTGATCATTTCTGGACATGTTCAAATCGCCTCAGCATCACCAGGACAGCCACAGGTATTACCTGCACGCCACCGATTAACATAAATCCTCCAGTGTAACTTCTAGTGGTGTCGTACAGCCATCCTGAAATCGAGAGGGCGAAGGAATAAGAAGGATTAAATGCTTAATATTAGTGTTATGACTTGAATTGAAAAACGTTGCATCAACTTTATGTGTTATTCCCGAGTTGCTGTAGCCAGGTTTATAACAACTGGTTGTTTCCATCTGAATGAAAGTGAGGTTGAGATCCCTGAAGATTATACGGCAGAAAAATCGTTGAATGCTTTTGGCTGGCGCCCCGACACCGGCAAAAACTAGTTGACTAGAGCGTTTTTCGCCCGTTAATCTAGAACGGGAAATCTGCGAGCCGTATTATGTAAAATCGAGAAGTTACTACAGTGAGCAGCGAACCGCTCCATTAGGGACCGAGTTTAGCGACTGTCCTTGGTAGAAATCATGTCCGTTCTAGATCTGCCCCCTGTGAATCAACAGCCAATCAGCGAGCGTTCTGGTACACGCTCGATTGCTGCCTTCATGGGCTCTTGTTTACGTTTCGCTGAAGTTTGTTACATATTAGAATCGACATAATTTCCTGTTTTTTTTCGGTGAGTTTTCCCCATTTTGTTGGTATTACTAATATAAATAGAATATGAACATAGAGACTCGCCATAACATTAAAATTGTTGTACATAGATTCACCATGATTGCGGAAGAGGCTGATAGGATAGCGCGCTGGGATTTCGTATTCGTTTGTACTGTGCCCGTCTGCGATCGCCGAAAATAATAAGAAACTGCCTTGAGGACGGTCTCTCTACGGCGGCAGTTCGTCCGTTCGCTCCCGGAACGTTCGTCTGTTGTAGAAGTACGTCTACGATGTTGAGCGAACACTCCCTACTATTTGGAAGACCTCCATCGAAAGAATGGATAGCTCAGCACTTGGACGCAAAACCTGAGGTCTCAGTTCAAGTCCCGGTCCAGTACAAGTTTGCTTGACCCTTTCTTTTCAGTCCCCAGTCTGTTTAATTCATAGTTTTGCCAACATATTGAATATCACAATGTCGGGGCTGTACATGTAATAGTGCTAGGCCCTATAGGTCATGTGGGTGATGCCCGAATAATTTCCATCGAAAGTATCTGTTTCCTGAACATGTGTCTTGGAAACGATGCATTTCGAGGTACACTTCCATGTACTATGTCTGGTGGGAGTTTAAATGTCAAAATTCTCGAAGCTTTTAAAAGTTCGAAGTCAGTTTTTCCCTTTAATTGTTTGATGCATACAATGTGTTAAACCAATTGACTCCAACCCCGACATTTTATGATCTTTGCCCTATGGGAATGAACCATTAGTACCCATTATATGAATTACAAACTAGTTATACCTCTCAGAGTGGTATACGCACCTGGAAGGAAGCCCAATGCCAACGTCATCAAGGCGAATTTCAAGCTAATCCAACCAAAGGCACCGGCCAGCAACTTTACACCTAAGAATTTCTTGACCAGGACGTCGTACTGGCAGGAAATAATGCCGTCATTGAATAAAATCAGAATGGCTGATGTGAGCAGTAACCAGTACGAAGTCAAGAACGACGAAGCACAGTACGAAGCTGAGTTGATAACCACGCAAATCAACACCAAAGTCAACGAAGATATCCCTCCACGATCAGTGATAAATCCTTGTAGGAGTTTAGATATCAGGTTGGCCACACCCGCCACTGTCACCATCGAGCTCGCCTCCAGAAGCGTGAATCCGTTGGATTCCGCTTGCGACACAAAATACACGATCCACATGGAGTAGGAGAAGACGGAACAACAAGATATTGTGGCCACCGCCCAGTAATGCGCATTGACCAAGAGCGATGCATCGAAGTTCTGGACAACAGACTTCCCGAATGTGGCAAAGAAGTGCAGACACGTTGAACGTTCATTCGATTGGGCGTGCTCATCCTGCTCAACTTCCTCATAGTCGGACGATTTGGCTCTTGGTAGACGAGCTGTGACCATGAGGCAGCCGCACACCACCAGATGTAGTGACAGGGCACCAATCAATAGCATGGTTCCCCTCCAGCCGTACGTGTCCAGGAACAACTGGACGAGAGGCGCAAACACAAAGAGTCCAATAGAGTAGCTGGTCCGAGCAAAGCCATTGGCAGTGGCGTAATTATTGGTGAAATACCGACCCACGGCCTCCCTGGCGATAACATCCGTTACCCCAAAAGCAAAACCTGGTCAATGAAGATGATACAAAACTAGTAAGTAAAACGCGAATAATGTCATTTTACGGAATTTTCATGTAATCAACCGACCGCTATGAGCAAATAATGCCACTGTAAAGTGCGGAAAAGGGCAAAGAAAACTTTGACTGGACCGGGACTTGAACCCGATGTCTCTGGTTTTGCGTACCGACACTCTTACCATGTGAGGTATTCAGCCCTTAGATGGCGGTTTTCCCAAGTCTTTGTCGGGACAAACAGTACCACATAAAAGTTCTCGATGGCATAATTCTCGATAACGAGGCTTTTGACTGGTGGCCCCACCACGGCAACGACTATCTAGTTCACCATTTGAAAAAAAAAACCGTTTAAGGGCTGGATAACTCTGATGGTAAAGTTGCCAATTGTTTCTTTGCCATTTTCAAAACAATGTTCAATTGTTTTGATCGTTTCATTAAGCCCTTGTTTATTTCCAATCGGGTTTTGCACTTTTGACCTGGAGGAAATTCTCCAGGAAATTCGAACGCTCCGAATGATTTTCATTAGCATGCAGACATGGCTATGTCCACTTCAGGCTCACTGTATTCAGTCTGGGCCGCATTAAAAGTGCCCCCTACTTTATTGTCAATAGTGGAAGTTTTGCGGTAACACCGGGCAACACATATCTTCTGAGAAGGAGGTGTGTGGCTCTGAAAAGAGCCGGTGACTCAACGACAGATGAATCCACGGTGAATTTACCTGCAGCCACAGCGCACGCAGCCAGCTGTCCAGGAGTGACTACAAACACGGCTGCGATGAGCGACAGTCCAGTGACAGCCCCACAGGCTATGAAGATGTGACCGCCCTCAAACCTCTTGCTGAGTGGGACGGCAAGAGGAGCTATGAGCATCAACGGGATAAAACACATCAGATTCAGGAATTAATACCAACAATTCGATCTGGACATCTTTCTCTTGACACAAGTATAAAGTATCTACAGTATTGTCCGAAATTGTGTTGGAGTAAATCGTAATGGATTTTCCACCTGAAGTACACGTAGGCCTACATCCAAACATAAGAAGCTTGACTTGTCCTCTGACTTGCAATATGTTACATCAAGGGGTTGAGTTCTGTGGTGCCAGGATAATTGTGGAAAACTTTATACTAAAATAAACAGTGATAAACTGCACCGGGATTTGAAACCGAGTCATCTGGTTTTGCAAACCAGCGCTTTTGCCATCTGAGGTATCCAGCCATTAAGAACTTTTCGCACTACTACCTGTACAACTTTTTTATATGGGTCGAAAATTACACGGGTCGGATGCGTGTCCGACCCGTGGAAATTTCAACACCACCCAGCGAAAAATTGGCTGTCGCACTAGACGTGTAAATTTGGACGCGCGTATTGTGTTGATCTGTTCACACTACTTAAACGTACCCGGGTCACAACCAGAACAGTCCAAGAATGCAGCGCGACCTATTGTGGTTCTTGGCCTTATTGTATTCCAATCGGAGATTTAAGGCATGCAACATGCAACATGCAACAGACAACATGCACGATTGTGTAGTATCCTACTTACACACAAGTCCACCCATTGAAGCGACCGCTGCCGCGATCCAGCCTATAATCCACGTCTGCGTGTCCAACTGCTCCTGTATCGTGGGCAGCATTATGCCGAACCCTTTGGCTAGCCCAGTCCAAACAAAACCTGAGCTCCAAAGGGCGAGGACAGCAACCCAGCCCTGCCGACCTCCATCCTGCCCTGGTGTCTCGACGTTTTCCCGAGATCTCCCACTCGGAGCCATGGTTAGAAACCACGATAGCAGCAACTATGCGACGTGGATTTGATTACCAGTACCAGCGGCAATGAACTTGGGACAAGATGCCCGAGCCTTGGATGTGCGCAGTAAATTTTTCCACTGGCCTGGCCTGAATTTGCAGGAATGTTTCACAGTGGGACCAGTTTCCAATCTATCTGTGTGACCCGTCGACCAAAGCGAGTGACTAGACGCATGCAAATAATCTGCAGCTCCTTGTCTTTACCGATTATTTTGCACTGATTCAGAAAGATGCACCAACGCAAACACGCAGCATATGCACACACGTCAGTCGAATGTCACATCACCCACTCGAAACCAAGTTATAAAACCAACAACAGATAGTATGCGCGATAATGTTTTTTTTTTACTACAGATCGCGCTGAACAAGCCCCCCTGACCTTCGAACTTTGATTACTAAACGGAAAAGCTATGGGAGGCGAAAGGGCAAAAATAAAACAATTCAATGGAAGCTAAAGAAAAGAAAAATATAAATTATAACAAAGAATATCACAGAATGGAGTGCGTCAAGGAGAATGTAATTCAATAAAGGTTTGCCCTGCTCGACGTAATAAGCACAGAATGCCCGGTGCTTTACCTGATGCTTGATCGCCCTAAAAAAATTCCCGAAGGGTAGCGGCAATTACAGAAAAGAGGCTTGGACTCCCTATATATCTATTAAACGTACGAGGCCCAAAATGTGATACGATGGTGTATGGGGAACCATAAAGACAACGCAATATTGGTCCCATTGCAATATTGGGCTTACATGCGTCGGTGCACTCTATTGGTCGACAGTTAGACTGACAGATTAGAAAAATAGTGGTCCCATTGTGAAGCATTCGACCATGATGAAGCCAGTGAATATATAGATAGCGGCAAACTATAGCTCCATGCAAAATAGCGGAGATATGGGCCATGCGTCCATTCAAGACTCCGGTATAGCTTGTTCGAAGTTCATTTTAGGCCTACCGTTTGTAGAAAATCCAAGTCACATAGTGGCTGATTTCGTGTTTTCGTGGTTTCTAACCATGGCTCCGAGTGGGAGATCTCGGGAAAACGTCGAGACACCAGAGCAGGATGGAGGCCGGCAGGGCTGGGTTGCCGTCCTGGCCCATTGGAGCTCAAGTTTTGTTTGGATTGGGCTAGCCAAAGGGTTCGGCATAATGCTGCCCACGATACAGGAGCAGTTGGACACGCAGACGTGGATTATAGGCTGGATCACGGCAGCGGTCGCTTCAACGGGTGGACTTGTGTGTAAGTGGGATACTACACAATCGTACTTGTTGTCTGTGTGCAAGAAATCCTAGCGGGCAGTTTAATTGAGTATCAACTGGCATCTTATATTTGGGGCTGAAATACCGGTATACAATGAATAAAATATAATTGGTTACTTAGTTTTTTGCCATTCTTGACAGTGGCCTAAAATAAGAATGCATCGGTTGAAAATGACAGAAAATGATCGGTCCGCCATTTGTCGCTTTGGCCATACGGTATAGGCCTATTACTCCTGTTACTCCTGTTTTTTTTTTATTCTGAGCGTCGTACAAGAGCTGGAGTGAATGCATAATTTACATGTATACTTTGTTTGTACTTGGACCTAGCGGACACTTTAGAATTTCAAGTTAGAGCATGCAAGGACAGCAAATCCACGGCATATGGTGCTATGATTACTACTGAGCCTGGTTGAACCCTATTCTGTACTGGGCTATTTCGCTCCATGAAAATACTGGGGGGGGGGGTCTCCCTATTGATCTAAAAAACGCAATGTCCGATGAACTTGAACATTTTGCGAGCTGATATATTTTTATGGGCTGAATCTGATTGCATGATTGGTTTTGATGAAAATTTTCATTTTTAGATTTTTTTTATTTATAATGAAGATTTTTCATGCATAGGCCTATTTGAGATTTTTTAATAATTGTTTTTAATATAAAATTTCCAGATGAGAAATCATTTTGCGTGACCCCTGTCTGCTCGAGTGTGAAATTGCATCATGGGCCGAATAGTGCTGGTATGCAAAACCAGAGGCCTCGGTTTCAACATCCGGTCCACTCAAAGATTTCTTTGTTGCTTACACGTTGCAAATCATAGTACAAGGCAAGCTTCTACAGTTTGGATGTAGGCCTACATGTACTTTAGGTGGAAATTCCTTGATGATTTGCTCCAACACAATTTCGGACAATACTGTAGATACTTTATACTTGTGTCAAGAGAAAGATGTCCAGATCGAATCGTTGGTATTAAATCCTGAATCTGATGTGTTTGTTCCCGTTGATGCACGTAGCTCCTCTTGCCGTCCCGCTCAGCAAGAGGTTTGAGGGCGGTCACATCTTCATAGCCTGTGGGGCTGTCACTGGACTGTCGCTCATCGCAGCCGTGTTTGTAGTCACTCCTGGACAGCTGGCTGCGTGCGCTGTGGCGGCAGGTAAATTCACCGTGGATTCATCGGTCGTTGAGTCACCGGCTCTTTTCAGAGCCACACATCCCTCTGAAGATATGTGTTACATGGTGTCACCATGTACCCGCCACTTACAGTATGACAATGGTGTGGGGACAATTTCCACGCGGCCGACACTGCGTATAGGGAGTCTGAAGTGCACATAGACAGGTTCGCATGCTAATCAAAAGTATTCTGATCATTCAAATCCAAACAAGATCCCCAAAATTATAACTGATATAACCGAATTAGAAATAAAAGGGCTTATATGATCAAAATATTCAGGAATGGATCAGCGAAATAATAGAGGAAATACTGACTGGGAACGTTTGAACAATATTGAAAAAAAGTACCACTGCTCTTGCCATCAGAGCTATCCTGTACTCACATGGTGGTCTTAATATATGGTCCGTTTACAACTTACATAGCAGCGAAGTTAGCAGTGGAAATGTTGGCGTCTGAACGCAACTTCGCTGTCAACTTCGCTGCTAACTCCAAAGTTAGCAGCTAAGCTTAGTGCTGTTAGCTAACTCAGCAGTGAAATGTGATACTTTAGCAGCGATAAAATAAATGAATGCCGTGTGGAGACAACCGACTTGACTGCTTACACCTGGCTTTCGCTCCACACAGGCTCGATGTACACGGTGAGCCTACATGTATTATACATGTACTGTACATCGTTCACCATCACAGCGTGGCGCCCCAACACGCTTTCGGATATCATCGACACGTTTTGATTCTGCCGATACGCTCGCAATACGCTGTCATAAGTCGCCTATTTTAACTTAGATCGATTTTTTTCTTTCATACATTTTTTTCTTTTTCGTCCGTAACGCGATACGTATCGCGCCATCGAAAAATACAGACTCGGGCCAGTCGCGTTACCGTTGAAGGTCCAAGGCTCTAACTGAAGCCAGCCGTTGACGGCACAAGCACAGCGGCTCTTGTTCATAAACACACTTCAGATGAAAGGGATCGGCTACTCATCTTGAGCTGCAATTTCGTTTCAAACATTTTAGTATAATTATATCAAAATTGCCGTCATTTTCGTTGTCGTAAGGTTCGTTTGTTATACCCGTTCTCATAAACTCGTCTTCTGCGAATGGACACAGTTTTAACGTTGTCAACAGCCGTTATTGGAATACGAACCGACCTTACCGTACACCAACACTCCGCTGTGACGGCGGGAACTCAGTACTGGCCAGCAGTGCAAAGCGCGCGCTCTTGCAGGAAGTAGGCGGGACGGATCGGTATTTTTTTTTTGACCTTCGCACCAAGTAATTCCATGTAACTGCAGTTAAGCAGCGGTGATCATTGCGTGTGAACGCTTCCAGAAGTTAAGCTGAAGGCGAGCGCTCAAAACGAAACCTCGCTGTGATTTCTTTTTAGCAGCGAAGTTATAACAGCTCGTGTGAACATACCCTTTGCTGCTAAATATGCTGCTAAAATACCACAGCGGGAGGTCGGCTTGGAGCTCAAAGTTAGCTATTTTTTTTTTATATCGAGCGTTCATACCGTATTTGTCTGTGTGTGGTCGGGTCACGAAGATGCCCAAAAAAGTCTGACCCCCTCTCTGACAAAGCGTGTGTTTTGCACTGCTGGGCAGTACTGAGTTCGCGTCATCACAGTGGAGTGTTAGTCTACGGTCGGTTCGTATTTCAATCATGCCTGTCAACAATTTTATTATGCGTTTATTCTCAGACACAGTTTATGAGAACAGAGTTTATGAGAACGGATTGGCCTATAACAAACCAACCTTATGACAGCGAAAATGACAGGATATTGATAGAACTTCCGCAGCTATAGAGAGTAGCCGATGTTTTGCCATCCGATGCGCGTTTGGTTGCTATAGCCCATGACGGAAGCATGAAGTAATACAAAAAATCATTCAGTCGAATTTGAGTGAAAAGTGTTGGTCATTTCAACAGAATATTCCCAGGAAACTGCCCTTGGTCCAGGCTAATAAGGGCCGCTTTTCCCGTCATTGGCTGGAGGCTTGAATCTGTGGCCCTTCAACGCTAGCCCGTAGCCACACGACAGACCAGAGTCCCGTATTTTTTTCGGTGGCGCGCTACGGAAGAAATAGATCAGAACTGACTTGTAGTAGACTGATTTCTCGCTGGTCCGGAGTACGGTGTTCTAGGGAGAAGTTAAACTGATCCAGGCTCTCCCGATCTGTGCTCCACTGCGAGGTGCACACGAGACCGAACAGGACGGTGGATTACGGGCACCATTTTGGACGTTATTATGCTTTAATAACGGACCTCGATTTTGGAATAAGTCTCTACTGAGCTTTGTCGAATGATATGCATTGTGCCAAACGTGCTTCGTCTTGCCCTTGAGCTTATGATTTTTTTGGGGGAGGGGATCGATAACGAACGTGCATATGCAGTGTAGTACGTGAAAAAACCTTGCCAAACAAGGACTCGGCTGATGTTCGAATATGGGGTTTCAAGAGGATTGATCAGACTTTGCAGCTCGCATTAGTCCGGTGTTACCACAAATTTTGTTGGAAAAAAAGGAACGAAAGGAAAAAAACGATCGAAATTCACTGAGGCCCTTTTTAAGGGCAATTTAACATAGCGTATTGATAGCGTATCGAAAAACAAAACAAAAAAAACCCTTTCGATAATTTTCGGTAACGTGTTTGGCCGCCACGCTATGTAATGCATGGCTGGAACACCGTCCGTAATGGTCAGCAATAAAACATGAGCACCGAGCATTGGGGGAGCGGAAGTCACGTGTAAGCAGTCAGGTCAGTATATGTGCCCACACGTCATTCCTCATCCGCTTATCACTGCTAAAGGATCAAATTTCACTGCTAAGTCAGCAAACAGCAAACATTTTCTCTGCTAACCTCGCTGCTAACTTTGGAGTTAGCAGCGAAGTTAGCAGTGAAGTTGACGCGAACTTGCGTTCAGACACCAATATTTTCGCTGCTAACTTCGCTGCTGGCTAGCGGCGAAGTTAACTAATCGTGTAAACATGCCCATCGTTAGCAGCTCGTGTGAACATAGCCATACACAAGGCTTCTGACCGGTGACACCAACCCGGCAGGAACTAGTTGAATATCGAGAATTATAGCGCTCCTTTTCCCTGCAAAACTAGCTGACTTTTGGGGAAGGCCGCCTTCTAAGGGCTGGATAGCTCAGATGGTAAGAGCGCCAGGACGCAAAAACAGATTCATTCAAATTTTGTTTGGCATTTTTCGAATTTTACAATTTCGTCATAGCGGTCAGTTGATTAAATGAAAATTCCGTAAAGTGAATCTAGACATATAAGCGTTTTATTTACTAGCTTTGTATTTTCTACATTGACCAGGTTGTGCCCTTGGGGTAACGAATGTTGTCGCCAAGGGAGCCATTGGTCGCTGTTTCACCAAGAACTACGCCACTGCCAATGGCTTTGCCCGGAGCGGCTACTCTATCGGACTCTTTGTGTTCGTTCCTCTCGTCCAGTTGTTCCTGGACACGTACGGCTGGAGGGGAACCATGCTATTGATTGGTGCCCTGTCACTACATCTGGTGGTGTGCGGCTGCCTCATGGTCACAGCTCATCTACCAAGAGCCAAATCGTCCGAATATGAGAAAGTTGAGCAGGATGAGCACGCCGAATCGAATGAACGTTCAACATGTCTGCACATCTTTGCCACATTCGGGAAGTCTGTTATCCAGAATTTCGATGTAGCGCTCTTGGTCAATGCGCGTTACTGGGCGGTGGCCACAATATCTTGTTGTTCTCTTTTCTCCTACTCCATGTGGATCGTGTACTTTGTGTCGCAGGCGGAATCCAACGGATTCACGCTTCTGGAGGCGAGCTCGATGGTGATAGTTGCGGGTGTGGGCAACCTTGTATCTAAACTCCTACAAGGATTCATCACTGATCGCGGAGTGATATCTTCGTGGAGTTTGCTATTAGTTTGCTTGGTGGTCAACACAGCTTCGTATTGCGCCTCATCGTTCCTGACTTCGTACTGGCTACTTCTCACGTCAGCCTTTTTAATTTTATTCAGTGACGGAATTATTTTCTGTCAGATTGATGTTCTACTCAAGGAGGCCTTGGGCGTGGATCTGTTGGCCGGTGCCTTTGGTTGGATGGGCTTGAAGTTTGCCTTGATGGCAATGTTCTTGGGTGTCCTTCCAGGTGCGTATACAACTCTACCCGAGCCTCTAACTTTATAGACTGCAATTTATTCGTTGATAATTTATCATTTCTATAGGGTAAAGATCATCAAATGTTTCGGTCGCGCATCTAGTGCTTTGTGGATACCTAGACCAGTAGGTTGAATTGGTTTTCACAGGGAAATTGTATAGCTGTATAGGACTCCACAAGGTTTTCACGAAACTGGTATTTGGAAATAACTCCAAAACGGGAATTTTGTTATGGGTAAGAATCCGTCGCAAATTGAAGTGTTGTATTTAAGGACATACGGTTCACATTTCTTCCCAGGAAAGTGAATGTGGCTGGAATGGGAGCATTTGTAAAACATCGTTTCTCGTTCAGTTATATAGTGCATAAGAACAAAGCAATGTCTCCACATGAACTCAAAAATGAGTATGTGTGCATGGAGACAATAATTGAAACACACTCTATGAATCAAACATATAAAGGTATAAAACTCACTAGGAACTTTCGAAGAAGGAATCAGAGATCTAACTATGTATTTCCATACCTGCGCTCCCCGACATCTGAGCCATCCAGCCCTTATATGGTGGACTTTCCTAATAGTCAACTAGTGTTTGCCGGGTTGGGGATGCAAATTAGAAGCATTTAAACCTCATCTGCTGCGTATTTCCAGGTATCACGCCCCTGTTTTCATTCAGATGCAAACAACCAAATGCTGCAAACCTGACTACAGCAGTACGGAGATTACACCGAGAGTGGATGCAGCTTAGATGTGTCAATTCATGGAGTGTACAAATAATATCTTCGCCCTCTCGATTTCAGGATGGCTGTACGACACCACAGGAAGTTACACCGGAGGTTTTATGCTGATTGGCTGCGTGCAGGGAGTACCGGTGCTGGTCCTGATTGTGCTCAAGCGATTTGGAAATGTCCAGAAATGATCACTTGAATCAATGTAAAACTGGCTTTTTATGAAACCCCTATTTACACCAGCACCACATCTCTAGAGTACCAACATTAATTACCAATGGGCCATACTTTAATACTGTCAGTAAAATACATCTATGCATTTTCCTTTGAAACTTAAACTATGGGAAAGAGTGTAAAAAAATTCATTTAAGTTTGGAAGGGGGAGTAGCCACGACCCTGTTGAGGGCGTCCTTGATGACGTCATGGGGGTGAAGACTCGGTCCATTACTCTTGTCGGGGAACTATTGTATTGTACGTTCGTATATACCAACAGTCAGTGCACGTTTTTCAAGAGAACCGATTTCGGGAGTAGATATTGACAAAGCCGTTCACATGCCAGCCAGATTCGTTGTTTGATAGCAGCAGTGGAATAAACGTGTATTTATTCCCTGACGATCCCAGAATAAGCCGCATTTGGACGTCACAAATTACGCTGACACGACCGAATTAATCCGACCCAAAGCGTGCAGTGCATGCAGTGTCCATTTCGAAGAAGCTTGTTTTCACGAGACCATTTCGGCTCGTACATGTATATGGTTTTGCAACGTGTTCCAGTCTAAGGCCATAGGAATCTATTTTCAGAATCTCTATCCTTGTTATCGACTGGAGTTCATCGAATTCCGAAGAAAAAGCTTGTGGAAAGACGTCTCGGCCAACAAAAAATGTCCCTTTTTTTGCTGAGAAAAAGACTGGTGCCGGGTTCAGAAAAGGTGCATTTATCTACTGAACGCGTCAGGGAACTACTCCGACTATGGAAGTAAATGTATATACGGCCTTTGCGGGGAGAGAAAATATGGAGGAGTTAGATGTGGGGCACATTCTAAAAGCAGCAGCTTTTGGCGAAAAAGACCTTAACTAAAACATGACTTTAAGAGAAAATAACCAATTAGACCTTTTACCGATTATTAAAATAACTCAGATTACCTGAATAGTGTTAGTTGGGATTACATTTTTTTTTTTTAATATTTGTACATATTTTTTCTTTCATTTTGTTATAAAATCTTCAATATCACCAAATTTAATTGCCGTTATGCAATAAATAATACACTATTGTCAAAAATAAATGCGACGATTTATCGTACATATGTGATTGATAATGAAGATTTTAAGCTTTTACAATATATGTAGGCCTACTTGCATTTAAACTGCGTAGCGAAAAGGCGCTCGAATTACTCAATTGTCTTATTTATTTCCCTTTTGTCTATTATTACGTCCATTTTTAGTCTCGAGTCAAAGGAATGCCAGCTATACGGAAAGGAAATATTATGCTTTCAAGAGGAATACATGTATGATGATCGGTTTGTTTTCAGACAGCAGGGCATTATGGAAATTTATAATGATATACACCAGTCCCTATTCCTGGCATCAATATGTGAACAGATGGTATGGTCGTAGCTAGACACTAAATCTGACTAGTTCAATTAGACTGGTAGCAGCTGTCAGAGCGCATTATTGACACACAAAATAAAGAATCCGTTCCCGAACCAAAGACGTTCTTACCAAATTGAAGGAGTTTTCGTGCTGCTTTAGAAACCTGACATTCCAACTGGACGGTATTAGTATGGTATTCCAATACACACCGTATGTGAAAGAATCAAGGAATCATGTTCATGGTTTGTAATACTGTACACTGATATGACCATAATTATTTGAACGATGGAATCGTTGCGTGGGAAAGCTGTGCTCTAATTCATATTTAAAGAATACCGTATTCACATAAGCGAGCATTAAGGCATTGTTATTAACTCTGTAAGTATAAGTTCGAACATTCTAATCCACTTTTCTGAAAGCAAACAAATGTGCATTAACTCGATATTGGATTCACATAAGTGAACAGCCGTTCTATAGACCTCTCTTCAACCACACCCATCGGCTGCCTGTGTCCGCACCGAGGCGATCGTGGGGAGATAGGTGCCTGCACCACGAATTTGGAACACTCTCCCAAGAGCTATCTAGTGTAGTAAAGAGCCACACCCCTTCTTGAAAGAGGAGTGTTACATAGTGTCCCCGCAAAACTTCCACTTTGAAGAGCTTTTTTGTTTAAAGCCCCTACACAACATTGGTCGAGGTCAAAGAATAGCATCCATACGTTGTCTGATCCAACATATGCATGAAATAGCACACCTGTGAAAATTTCAGTTCAATCCGCCAACCGAGTCTCGAGAAAATCCGGAGAACCGCTTCATTTGTTTCGCGGAAATGCAGCATTCAACGCCGTACTGTTCCGAAAAAATAGTTTATAGTTTATATGGAGGGTGGCCTCTGAGCCCCCATCCCAGTGCAGATAGGGTTAAGGGCTGGATAGCTCAGATGGTAAGAGCGCTGGTATGCAAAGCTTGGGGTTTCGGATTAAAATCTCGGGCCAGTCAAAGTTTTCTTTGCCATTTCTCATTGTTTTTGTGTTTAAAAGTATCCACAACGCATTCAGTTTACATTTTGCTAGTTATAGTACAAGGGAAGCTTCTAACGTTTGGATGTAGTTAGGGTGCAAATTCCATAATGATTTGCTGTAACACAATTTCGTAACAATTAGTATCTTTCCTGTTTCCGGGGGGAAAGGTGTCAATCCGGGGGGAAAGGTGTCAATGTGTTTGTTCCCGTTGATGCTCATAGCTCCTCTTGCCGTCCCGCTCAGCAAGAGGTTTGACGGCGGTCACATCTTCATAGCCTGTGGGGCTGTCACTGGACTGTCGCTCATCGCAGCCGTGTTTGTAGTCACTCCTGGACAGCTGGCTGCGTGCGCTGTGGCGGCAGGTAAATTCACCGTGGATTCATCGGTCGTTGAGTCACCGGCTCTTTTAAGAGCCACACACTCCTTCTCAGAAGAGACGCGGTACATGGTTGTTACCGCAGAAATTCCACTTATTACAATAAAGTGGGAGACAATTTCTACGCGGCAAAGACCGCATACAGTGAATCTTGTAACCATTGACAGGTTAGCATGCCTAATAAAAAGGATTCCGAGCATTCAAATTCAAACTTGAGATTTGATATATCCTCCTGTTCATAAGTGAACAAAACTGGATGGAATTAAAGGGGTTATATTAATGAAAAAATGAACAATTTGGAAAATGGTAAAGAAAAAAACAAAACAAATTACCATCAAAGTTTTTCAGGTGCTCTGTCATTACATATGTTGGTCACAGCTCATCTACCAAGAGCGAAATCTTCCGAATATGAGAAAGTTGAGCAGGATCAGCACGCCCAATCGAATGAACGTGCAAACGTTCTCCATTGTTTTGCCTCATGTGGGAACTATGCTATCCAGAACTTCGATGTAGCGCTCTTGGTCAATGCGCGTTACTGGGCGTGGGCCACAATATCTTGTTGTTCCGTCTTCTCCTACTCCATGTGGATCGTGTATTTTGTGTCGCAGGCGGAATCCAACGGATTCACGCTTCTGGAGGCGAGCTCGATGGTGACAGTGGCGGGTGTGGCCAACCTGATATCTAAACTCCTACAAGGATTTATCACTGATCGCGGAGTGATATCTTCGTTGACTTTGGCGTTGATTTGCATGTTGGTCAACTCAGCTCCTACTTCGCTTTGTCGTTCTTGACCTCGTACTGGTTACTGCTCACGACAGCCATTCTAATGTTATTCAATGACGGCATTATTTCCTGTCAGTACGATTTTCTGGCAAAGGATTTCTTGGGCGTAGATCTGATGACCGCTGCCTTTGCTTGGATGGGCTTGAAACTCGCCGTGATGACATTATCCCTGGGTTTTCCTTCAGGTGCGTATACAACTCTGCCTCAGAGGTGTCGGAAGATATTTCATTTAGTTTGTAATTTGTTACCCGGCACAGCATAATGAGGTATAACCCCACTTTTGAGATTTTGAGAGTTTCTAATGATGTGAAAGAGTATACCATTAGCTTTCAAATAATTTAAAAATATAATATCCTCCAATACTTAAAATTTCCGAAAATACAAAAAAAGAAAATTGATTTGTAATCAAATTGTGAAGATACTTTAACTTACAGGCGTTGTTTACTCAAAAAGTGTTTTGATGGGATATTCCTCATATCGTTGTGCCGGGTCACATTTGTTCGTGGGGACATTTTCATTAAGCAAAGATCTCAAAATACCATACTTAGAGTCAATTGTTTTTACACATTGTATGAATCAAAGAGATACAGAAAATACGCTGACTGGGAAATTGTACCAAAAATGAAAAAAAAAAGGTAAATGAAACTTTACCTGGGACCTCTTGTTTTGCACGAAAGTGCTCTTACCTGCATCTGAGCTATGCATCATATAGAAAGCGGCCTTCCCAAATACTGTGTAGTCAACTAGTCTTTGTCGGCGAGGGGGCGCAAAGGTGCGGTATAATCTTCAGGGATCTCAACCTCACTTTCTTTCAGATGGAAACAACCAGTGGCTACAGCAGGTCGGGGATCACATAACACTGATGCAACATTTTTCAATTCAGGTCCTAACACCAATATTAAGCATTCATTATTAAGCAATGTTTCTCATTCCTTCGCCCTCTCGATTTCAGGATGGCTGTACGACACCACTAGAAGTTACACTGGAGGATTTCTGTTAATCGGTGGCGTGCAGGTAATACCTGTGGCTGTCCTGATGATGCTGAGGCGATTTGAACATGTCAAGAAATGATCACTCGAGTCAAGGGGAAACTGATAAAAAAAACGAGTTTCACGAAACCCCGATTAAAACGAGCATCAATACCCAGTTATGACCATCACAAAAACTCTGCTCTGATATTCGTCTGTCCACGTTTAAGCTATATTCAGATGATACTGTAGGCCTATTGTAATGAATTCGTCGAAACAAACTGATTCTGCAACACATCCGAAAGACAGTAAACGTTTCAACAAGGTGGAAAGTAAAACAAGTTTATATTAATGTCAATACAATCCAATGTCAGTTACTGTCTTTAAATACTGTCAACACCTCCGCCTTTACCTCCTTACAGAATTAGACATGGTAGGCCTAGTCTTGAAATTTTTGATAGTTATAGTTATGTTTGTGTCTATCTTTCGTGATCTAGTAACAGCAAAGCAACTATATCATGCTACTTCATAAGAAGGGTTGTTAGGAGTAAAGACCCTGAGATTATTGTAGAGCCATACCACTCTATTCATCGGTCAATTTTCGAATACGCTGCCCCTGTCTGGTGCCCAAGTCTTCCCACGCATCGTTGTAATAATCATTGAAAGAGTCGCTTCACTCCATCTTGTCTTGGTCTCCCAAGGAGACGCTTTACTAATTGTCATAAATAATTATCCTGTCTAAACAATTATGTTCACTTGGGATAACTATTTCTTTTAAACAAAATTAATTAACCCTAACGCTTTGCACCTCCCGCACAGGACACACACTGTATACCGCAATTTCCCACAGTTTTATTTGTCTTTCTTTTTATTCTAAAAATTTAGTGGGCCTGATGTTTCGATCCCAGCAGGACCTTTCTCAAAGGCAGAGTCACTCTGCCTTTGAGAAAGGTCCTGCTGAGATCGAAACGTCAGGCCCACTAAATTTTGAGATTTGCATTTTGGTAATTTTAGTCAGTAAGCAGTTTGCAACGTTTTTGTATATCACTGCTTTTAATTCTGTTAGAAAACATCCAAAATTGTTTTCATATCAACATGTATAATCATATTGTAATAAACACCATGCATGTCAACTGCCGTTATGCAAGAAAAATACTGTCTGACGAGTTTAAGCATGATATTTACAGTGCCACTGAATAGCTTCTACAATAACTGTAATTGCTGTTAAAATGCGTCGCGAAATTCTCGAATTACTTAATCATCTTCATTCCGTTTCCTTTCTGTCCATTTCACGCATGTTTTCAATCTCACGTCAAAGCAATGCCATCTACACGGGAAGGAAATGTTCTTTCAAGAAGGATATATTTGATGATCGTTTTTCAGACAGGATGGTCATTTATGATGGTACTACCTCAGTCTTGATATATATAGATCAACATGTGACCAGATAGATGTAGTGTGATCATAATAGCCAGACACTGAATGTGACGAGTTCTCACTTCAAAGCGCATGCACAGATTGACACACACATTTATTGACGAATCCCAACCAGATAATGGTTTTAAAACATTCACGGGAAATTTCCTATAAACAAACAACTATGCAGCTATAGTCACATTAACTCGATATTGGATTCACAGAAGTGAACAGCCGTTCTATAGACCTCTCTTCAACCACACCCACCGGCTGCCTTTGTCCGCACCGAGACGATCGTGGGGAGATAGGTGCCAGCACCACGAATTTGGAACACTCTCCCAAGAGCTATCCACTCCTCATCGACACTGTTCTCCTTCGAGACAAATCTGAAGACCTCTTGTGTAAAAAGACTTTCATAGATTGTAATGTTCCTCATATGTTGTTAATATAGCTGATTATATTTACTGGTTTTCCCCAATTTTGCGAGTTTATTGCGGCCCTTTGGTGTACTTTCACAGATATACGCGCGGAATTATTATATTAATAATAATAATAATAACAATTAATAATAATAATAATGATAATGTTACGGGTTTTAAATAATAAGAGGAAGGCAGAGTTCTGGAGTTCGATCACAGTTTAATTCTGTAGGACGAAGAGAAAACATGTCCGGGTTAAGCTTCGTCTTCTGAGCATTTTAGTCTACGGTTAAATAAAAACAACTTTCAGATAATCAATTTTTAGATAATCTTGAAATGCAGTCTAAATTACACATACTTCAATTGTGTGTGAAGCAAGATAATAACAGCAACAGTTCGCTTTCTGGGATCTTGGCGACACTTGCCATTGCCTAAACTTAACATGACAGAAAACATGTACAAGGTCGGAGTATTTAGCGTTCTTCTAACTTCTACTGACGAGCACAGAATTATACTGGGGATAAGCTCAATATTTATATAAGTTGTGTTCAACAACAAGAATATTAGGAACTAGAACATTCTTGCAATAGTAGGTAGTTCAGTCTCGATTAAGTCACGACCAATGTCTAGACGATGTTTGCCGACCCAGGCGATTAAATTAATGAAATATCAGCTAGAACCTGTCTCTGACTCATAAACCAATATACCGTGTAGGACTATGATTAAGTATATCGATATTCGATATACATATAGATGAATACAAGCAAAAATAAGGTTTAAGTGCATACCTGTAGGACGAGAGAAAACACGTCCGAAAGCTTCGTCTTCTGATCATTTAAGTCAACGCGCGAAAATAACAATGCACGGGGTTCTCCATGTGATTTGCATAATAAGAAATGGCGGTCATACACATTTCAATCGCCTGATGCATATTGATGAAGGTGTTTAATAGCAAGCCGTGCTATACAGCTAGAGAAAAATAAATGTAGGGGGTGGATTTTTACAACCGTCACATAATAATAATAATAATGGACATTTCCAGAGCACCATAATCCGTCTGCGAAGATGCTCAAGGCGCTTAACTACATTACACAGAATCAAAGAAAAATACAACCTATACCATTAATTAGGAGAACTACGATAGAACAAATAATGAGGAACATTACAATCTATGAAAAACCTATAGCGCACATTGTGACTGTTGTTGGTTTTAAATCATGATGGCTTCCAGTGGAAGATCGGACATTTGAACGGCGAATGTGCATGCGCATTTCAGTGCTTCATTGTACTGGTGTGCACAAATAGTGGATGAAAGCTCCAGACTGTTTTGGTCGAGGGATCACATTGATAGATCGAGAAGTGGTCCCATTGTGAAACATCGTCCGAGGTCAAGACAGTGAATAGGCATTGGCAAACTGCATGCAGGGGAATATAATAGTAAAAATGTATCCATTCAAGGCACAAGTACCACATTTTTTCAGTAAAATACATGTCGCATAGTGGCTGCTAAAACCATGGGTTCAAGTGGGAGATCTCGGGAAAACGTCGAGACACCAGGGCAGGATGGAGGTCTGCAGGGCTGGGTTGCTGTCCTGGCCCTTTGGAGCTCAAGTTTTGTTTGGACTGGGCTAGCCAAAGGGTTCGGCATAATGCTGCCCACGATACAGGAGCAGTTGGACACGCAGACGTGGATTATAGGCTGGATCACGGCAGCGGTCGCTTCAATGGGTGGACTTGTGTGTAAGTGGGATACTACACAATCGTGCATGTTGTCTGTGTGCCAGAAATCGTAGCGGGCAGTTTTGTTGCTGGAATATAGAATGTATATGTATGTATATTCTGTTTATTACCATTGAGACCCAGTGCTCTTTAATGAGAAAACATCAGTTGAAAATGAAAGATAAAGCATCGATCTTTAATGTGTCGGTCGAGCTATTAAGCAAACTGTTGGCTTCAGACAGGCACCCCACCCAGGCAAGGACTAGTTAACTATTCAGATAAACTAACCCTGCTCAGCAGATGGGTTGTGAGCGGTTGTCCCGTGTGCCAACGTGGGATGAAGGTGATTGTGTGAAGGCCCCTGTACGTTTCAACCCGTGTAAGCGTGCTTCCTCTCGATGTGACACGCTGGTCATTATTAAAGCGCAAGGAACAACCGAATGTTGTTACTTTTGACCTCACAGGCCTAGAATAGGCCTATGCCTCCAAAACACAGGCATACGAATATCAGAATTACCCCTTTTCAATCGTTCTGGCATCGTAATTAAAATGACGGTTATGGAGCGAATAAGAGGTGACAACAGTGCTGGTTAGACGTATCATTTCAAAGCCAGCTTGACGGAGCAACATGAAATGACACCGTTTTGTTAAGAGGTGATGGCGGCTGCATGGTTTCCAGATGACAGAAGTTCAGTGTCTGGACAAACTAAAAAAAAACTCCGACGGGAATACAAGAAGACCAAGGACCAGAATCGGTCGCATTGCATTATGGGACTTTTCTGGTTGTGACCCGTGTATGCTCGAGTAGTGCGAACATATCAACACACAATAAAACGGGTCGAAATTTACACATGTATGAGTGCGATAGTCATTTTTTTCGCTGGGTGGTGTGAACGCGTAACATGATCGATCCGTGTTGAAATTTCCACGGGTCGGAAACGTGTCAGAACCGTGTAAATTTCGACATGTGTAAATGTTGTAGTGTGAAAAGGCCTTAAAGGGCAACTAAAATGGCCTTAAGAAATCTTAAATTTTGCCAGAAATGTTTTTAGCCTATGAGTTGTTTATGTTTAATGTCTAAAAAAAAATAAAAAATAGAGATTTATGTCCGTTGGCAAACAGAACATAACGCTTTTCCGCATCTGGTTCTCTTAAAAAAAATAAACCCGTACCCTCCATTCCTACCACAAAACGCACGTGCATATATTGTGCACAAAGTCTATGGGACTTCATTATAATATTAAGAAAATCATAATAATTCTGAACAATGGTCAATTGGTTTCAAATTCAGGATTTAAAATGTCTAGCCCAATAGCTAAATGCCAACCAATTTTCGAGAAGATTGACCTTTGGCAAATATTTGTTTTAAAAACACGTTTTTTGATGACATCACGATTAGAGGATGTTTCTTAACTACATCCTCAATAGATATAAACGAAAAAATCAAATTAATATCGCTCCGTTAGCCAAATATGCTCAATTGAATGTCGAAATCTGAAACGTTCATGACCTTATTAATATTCATGAGATGACGCCACGAACAAATGAGAGCAATTTTTGGATACACCTTTTCCCAACTTAGATATACTGCAAAATTGAAACCAAAATAACTTGTACTTTTGCTTTTATTGGAGTTTGAAATTTGCCCCTTAGAGTGGTGACACGTGGTGACGTCATGAAGTTTTCAAGACAAATGTGCACAACTGTGCACAACCGCAAGAGTTCTATGCATCTGATGAGTTTGAAAAAATCCAAGTTTGTTCAATGGCAAAATTGCCTTCCACAAAACCCCTGTACAAAGTCTATGGGAATTTGGCACAAGAAAAAAAAATCTTAACTAAAGCAATAGCTTTTCCGCTTCGCTTCGCGGCGGAAAAGCTAATTACCTGTAAACCACGAAAAATCCCGATTTTCTTTTTGCCATTTTCAACCCTGCGCGCAAAAACAGTGTTTCGTCATAACCCAATATACATGAAAATGAATAATGCATGAGCAGCTTGTGACGTGTATATAAGGAGTCTTGCAGCGTACTCGATGTCAATATGCACAAAATGAACCCAACTCCTGCCATGTTTTTTCATTCAGTGTTGACGTGCGTGTGCACCCACCAACTTCACAATTCGCGGGCATCCGTTGGAATTAGGGGAGACCGAAAAACACTGACAAAAGGTCACCAAAATATACACGATATACATACGGCGATCGCACCGAGGTTTTTGTTGTCGACTGTAACCAAGTCCTCATATACACGTCATAATAACCGGTTTTCCGATTCCCCATATGAAATGCGTGTATTGAGAAGGGTGCCAGTGACAGACGCCCTCAACAGTGGAAGCGTGGAAAAGTTGTTCATTTCTCTACACTTCCGGCATGAAAATGTGTTTGTGTTATGAAGGTGTTATTTAGATACAATAATACATTATGCAATCGCAAATTCAATTTGATGAAAACCGTTTTAGTTGCCATTTAGTTTAGGCCTATAGGTTGAAGAGCGCTGGTATGCAAAACCAGAGGTCTTGGTTTCAGAGAAGGTGTTCATCGCAAATCAGATATAACGGTTGGTATTAATTCCTGAATCTGATGTGTTTGTTCCCGTTGATGCATTCAGCTCCTCTTGCCGTCCCGCTCAGCAAGAGGTTTGAGGGCGGTCACATCTTCATAGCCTGTGGGGCTGTCACTGGACTGGCCCTCATCGCAGCCGTGTTTGTGGTCACTCCTGGACAGCTGGCTGCGTGCGCTGTGGCGGCAGGTAAATTCACCGTGGATTCATCTGTCGTTGAGTCAAGAGTTGATTTGGAAGAGTTGTGATACAAAAGTGTCACCCTAAACCCTCCACTTACAGTATGGCAATGGCGTGGGGGACAATTTCATGCAGACCAGACTACAGAGTCTGAAGTGCATAGGTATAGCCAGGTTCGCACGCTAATGAAAAGCATTCAGAGCATTCAAATTCAAACTTCAGAGTTTAAATATCCTCGAGTTTATGAAGTGAAGAAAGAGATAAGAAATAAAAGCGCTTAAATTATTGAAAATAATTCCGAAAAGTGAATCTAGACATATTATCGTTTTATTTACTAGCTTTGTATCTTCTATACATTGACCAGGTTCTGCCCTTGGGGTAACGAATATTGTCGCCAAGGAAGCCGTTGGTCGCTGTTTCACCAAGAACTACGCCACTGCCAATGGCTTTGCCCGGACCGGCTACTCTATCGGACTTTTTGTGTTCGTTCCTCTCGTCCAGTTGTTCCTGGACACGTACGGCTGGAGGGGAACCATGCTGATGACTGGTGCCCTGTCACTACATCTGGTGGTGTGCGGCTGCCTCATGGTCACAGCTCGTCTACCAAGAGCCAAATCGTCCGACTATGAGGAAGTTGAGCAGGATGAGCACGCCCAATCGAATGAACGTTCAACATGTCTGCACTTCTTTGCCACATTCGGGAAGTCTGTTATCCAGAACTTCGATGTAGCGCTCTTGGTCAATGCGCGTTACTGGGCGGTGGCCACAATATCTTGTTGTTCCTCCTTCTCCTACTCCATGTGGATCGTGTATTTTGTGTCGCAGGCGGAATCCAACGGATTCACGCTTCTGGAGGCGAGCTCGATGGTGACAGTGGCGGGTGTGGCCAACCTGATATCTAAACTCCTACAAGGATTTATCACTGATCGTGGAGTGATATCTAAATGGAGCTTGCTATTAATTTGCGTGGTGGTCAACTCAGCTGCGTACCTCGCTTCGTCGTGGCTGACTTCGTACTGGCTACTTCTCACATCAGCCATTCTGATTTTATTCAATGAAGGCATAATTTCCTGCCAGTACGACGTCCTGGCCAAGGATTTCTTGGGCGTAAAGTTTCTGGCCGGTGCCTTTGGTTGGATTGGATTGAAAGTCGCCTTGATGACGTTGGCATTGGGCTTCCTTCCAGGTGCGTATAAAACTCTGCATGCATGCCTGAGAAGTATCGGAAAGTATTTAGTTTCTAATGTTTTCGTGAGCCATTTCATTTGCATTGGGCCAACATATCATAAAATACCGAGATTGGAGTCATATAAAAGCGCTCTATGAATCGCACAAAAAACTGCCCATCCCTTTGATATCACCCTACAAATGTCGTCTTTCAATCATCCCTTTCCCTGTTACGCTCACCTTCCTATTTGTTTTGTTCTTGTCATTCTGCCTTCAAGAAAGGTCTTGCTAGGGTTTAAACGTCAGGACCTCCTAATCTTTGAATAAAAACAAAAGTAAAGAAAACTTTTACTTGACCGAAATTTGAACCCGAGACCTCTGGTTTGGCGTACAAGAGCTCTTACCATCTGAGCTACCCAGCCCTTATATTTATGTCGGCCTTCTAAAATAGTCGACTAACCTTGGCCGCGTTGGGGACGCAAATAAAAAGCCTTTTAACTGCTGCCTATTTCCTGAGATCACGCCCCTATTTTCGTTCAGACGCAAACCACCAAATGATGCAAAATGGCCACAGCAGTACGGAGATTAGACAAAGTGGATGGAGACAATCGTTTAAACACACTGTATGAATCAAACATATAAAGGTATAAAACTCACTAGGAACTTTCGAAGAAGGAATTAGAGATCTAACTATGTATTTCCATACCTGCGCTCCCCGACATCTGAGCCATCCGGCCCTTAGATGATGGCCTTTCCTAATAGTCAACTAATGTTTGCCGGGTTGGGGAAGCAAATTAGAAGCGTTGAAAGCTCATCTGCTGCGTATTTCCAGGTATCACGCCCCTGTTTTCATTCAGATGCAAACAACCAAATGCTGCAAACCTGACTACAGCAGTACGGAGATTACACCGAGAGTGGATGCAGCTTAGATGTGTCAATTCATGCAGTGTACAAATAATATCTTCGCCCTCTCGATTTCAGGATGGCTGTACGACACCACAGGAAGTTACACCGGAGGATTTCTGATGATCGGCAGCGTGCAGGGAATACCTGTGGCTATCCTGTTGGTGCTGAAACGATTTGAACATGTCTAAAAAATGATCATTTTGGATGAAGGGGATACTGATCAGAAAACAAGTGTTACATACCCCGATTTACACCACCCCAACTGTAAACAGTACAGTATCAACACCTGGTTATATTATACGACCATGAAATTCAGTGAGAAGTCAAAGGAATTCCGGTCATTGCTATCAGGGCTATTTCATTTAGTTTGGTTTTTAGTTGGGGTAGGCCTGTTCTTTCTTTACCAGAAAGTGGACATTCCCATCCCACCTGCATTCAAACATTCACACAGAAAATACTTATAGACCATACTCTGGACATTAAAGAATAAGTAGAACAGCCATATACATGTCCGCTACCCTCGATACTAATACTAAGCCTTTGGTATACTTAGGACTTCTCTGTGTGTCTATGAGTGGCAATTAAATCCTAAAAAGTTACAGCTGTATGGTTCCACTCATGCTTTTATACCGAATAGACTACGGCCAGCAGGTGAAAATATCCTGAATATAAGATATTGGTATGTATACAGTGGTTGGTAAAGGTCTTTGATCTAATATCCCGCTATGCTCACGTGTGTATTAAACAAAATCTCTCTTAGTGTCAATAATAATTAAATGTCAATTGATGTCTTTAACATGATCAACACATCCACATTCTCCCTTTTACAAAATTAGACATGATAGTCTTGAATTTGTTGATAATTAGGGTTAGTATCTTAGTGTCATCATGTTCCTGAAGTAGATACAAAAACCATTGCAAATTGCTCACTGACTAAAGTTACCTGCAATACATAAATCTCAAAAGTTACATGGCCTGACGTTTCAATCCTGTCATCACGTTCCGTAATCTTGACTAGAAAAATATTAATGGTGTCGTTAGCAAAACAACTAGATCACGTGTCTTCATAAGAAGGGTTGTTAGGAGTAAAGACCTGAGATTATTGTAAAGTCATACCGCTCTATTTATCGGTCAATTCTCGAATACGCTGCCCCTGTCTGGTGCCCAAGTCTTACCACGCATCTATATCATTGAAAGATTTCAGCGGTGCTTCACTCGATCTTGTCTTTATCTAGCAAGAAGAACTTTTACCTAATAACTTAGATTACCTGACTAAATAATATTATTTATGGTTATTGGTCTCTTACACAAATAATAAGATAGTCAATCATAGTGTCCTTCTGGGTTTAGGAGTCCCTTTTTTATGTCATGTATATCTGGTATCGAAAATCTTCAAAAAACTCATGTTACTTAAAATCCTAATATTATTTGTCTCATGGCAGGATGTAACTGTTTAATGTTATACATGTACTTGTTAAAACAAGGTTGGTTGAAGTGATCTCATTTGGTTAATTTGTAATTGTAATTGTAATTTGTAATTGTATTAAGTATAACGTCATTAAATATCTAAGATTTCACGCTAACTTGAGAGTATTCATTATTTCTCTCTTTCTCTTCTCATAAGTGTACCTTTTACCACACCTTGTGATAACATCATAAATTTCCATTTTTATACACTGTTTATACACTTACTTACTTCGGTACTTTAATTACTCTATGTGTATTCTTTTGAAATTTAGTTCTGTCAAATGAATGCTCTAGGGACATACGTATTTCTGAGCAGACCTTTGTACCCATTTCCCGCTAAGTACGGGGTGGGCGAAAAAACCGCAAAACCCCGAAAAACCCTTCGTGGGGAAAAAACGCGGGGAAATTCCCACCCGGCTCTATTATTTAATGGCAACCAAGCTCTTGCTCCGTAATAATGCATCTGGTATGTAAAGTTACTTCAATTCAAACTCAAACAACCCATCTTGATACAATAAATGTTTCTTTTAGTTGTATACAATTCAATCATGCTAAAGAACCTTTATTATGACATCTACTAGTAACTTAATCTCCAGCAGTCTCCATTGCCCTTTAATGTCCGGATGTCAAGTTTGCCAGCAGCTGTTATAAGGCAAGAAGGACTCCTAAATCCCATGTAGATTACTTTATCTGGTTTACTAAAGGTAGGAAGGGGATGGCGGAGGTAACGTGGTTCTTTCTTCTGGCCGGCAGTGGTGTTGAGTTGTCTTCAAATGGCAACTTCCCGCCTCATGTTAACTTAAATACCCAGCGTGGCCACCCTCTCTCTCTCTCTTTGCATTGTGCCTACTCATTGGCTATTGTTACCTTTTACGCAATCGTTGTGAGTGGCAAGGGCGTTCACGCTTTCTTTTCTTAAACATACCCGGAGATCCTTCCATAAATATCATTAAGCCTTGCTACATTCTCTTAATCAATCGAGATTACATAATTTATTTAATTTTATTTTATTTTTCTGTCTAATCAGTGGACGAAATCAACTTCCTTAATCCATATAAACGTCGATATATCTGAATTTTCAAAATACTTTTCTAAAATTGGGACGATCCAAAATTTCGAGCATAGCAGGGCCTCACTTAGACGCAAAATGACCTAAAATCATATTTTATTATTTTAAAAATTCTCAACCTTTTAAAGGAAAATCACACTTAATCGTCCAGCAAAATTTACACTGATATAGGCAATGAAACAGTGAAAAATCAGGTTGCGACTAATTGCTACTAAACGAAAACGTCATCTCAAATTTTATCAAACGCTGACATTATCGATCAAAAATCTGTTCTTTTATCGGAAACCAATCATTGGTTTGCTCTCGAGAATGAATATAAATGATTATACATTATAACTGTGGCAATACTCATGGTATTTGCAAGCAAATATTGCCCTAAACGATTGTTTGCATTCGGTGAAAATGACTGTTGGTCCTGCATTCGTTCAAGCCAATTAACATACTCATTGGGCAGCGCGTCGCGACTTGCGAAGCACAACTCATGTCAATCACTTTTACACTCTTTCTCTCTCTCACTGATTGTATACCATGGCTCACTGAATAACAACATAGACTGTACACGAACACAGGGTTTTAAAATAGCGAAAGTTTAGAAGGAAGCCACAGAAGGAGGCAAAAACCCAACGTACTCAAGGAAGAACTCCATAGAGGAAAAAAAAATAAAAAAATAAATAAAGGAAAATTATTGAAAACGTTACATCAGTCTTGACATTAAGTGATTATACATTCGATATTCAAGGGCCATCATTACCGATCTCCAAAACGCATCTTTTACACCATGTTTATCAATAAGAGAAGCTGTACGTAAAGCGAACCCCATCATAATGAAGATGTAGTATTGTGCATCGCGTTCGCCAGAAAACTAGAAACCGGTTCTTAGTACCCAATGCTCACTGCACGGCCGATAGGTTTCTGTCACTGTCATAAACGTTAATGACCATTGTGCCTTACCTTTAACATCTAAAGCGACTGCCATGGGCGAAGCAATTTGCACGCCTTCTGTATCGTAACAATTCACTCCAAAAAGAAAAACGAAAAAGAAAAAAATATCCAAAATATTATATTCCATTGGTGTCTAAATTCATTGGGTTCGAAGTACATTTCTCGAAATGTTATTTGCCGGAAGAAAATTTACATTTACTGCAAAATAATAATGAGCTTTACTGAAATATGCATGATCAATGTCGCTGTTGTTTTCTGTCCTTCCAAGTGTATAACCGTTCAATTGATGCGAGCTGATTCCCCTTTGTATTCATTTTCTTGGCACTTTTTCTTGAAGAAAATATGAAATTAAAAAAAGTTATCTTGTACATTCCTTGGTTTTATTGACTCGGTTCCGAAAGGTTTAAACAGATACGCCTGAATAAAATATGATGTTTATGTAAATTTCAGGAAGAAAGGTCGAATGATATATCAATGAGAGCATGTTTATAGTCCAAAATAAATGATAGTTAAATGTATAATAAATACATTAGTATTCTGTCTCAGTCAGAATGTCTTACCCTGCCTTAATTATATTGGTATTTGCATTAAACATTAAACATTAAATTTATTGCCGTTGATATTTTATAATTCGTGTGGAATAGGGTGGGTCATTGATTGTTGCACAGTTTTTCAATGCTTCGTATTGACATTTCCTTACCCTTTGAGTTGAAGTGGTTTCAAATCGTGAGTACGACGGACAGATCTAAAATGAGCGTGCGTAGACTGAAGAGTGACGGGGGTCGCCCGGGCTGGATAGCCGTCCTGGCCCTTTGGAGCAGAAACTTCGTCTGGGTCGGGATGGTGAAAGGCTTTGGAATAATGTTGCCGACATTGCAGGAGCAGTTGGACACCCAGGCGTGGATCGTCGGCTGGATCACGTCTGGGATCGACGCAATGAGTGGACTGGCGTGTGAGTTGGTTTCTCTTGCACGCCGGTTTTGTGTATATTAGTTGTTCATCTCACCGTGTTTTGACAGTTGTAGAAATACTGTGGGGAAGGGATGTGCCGTCCCGTACATTCAGAGTCAGAATCATTAGAAATAGTATAGTCTCCTAAACATCTCTTATACCTCACTTCACTTTTAAGCTTTTGAAACAAATCTCCAGTAAGATTAATTTTTCCATGGCTAACGTACTACACGAATAAGCTCTGCATGTGCATTATTAGTGTTTGATAAAAAAAGAGGTGTGAATCTGAACAGAAAAGCTGTACGTACAAAGGTAGGTTGACGGAGTTGATACTGTAGGGCATTATCGGCATTTGCATGACGAAACTAAACAAACGGGTTGTCTGTCATGAGATAAGTGTTCGATATAAAAGAGGTGTGAATCTGAACAGAAAAGCTGAGGAAAAACTTCAATTGGCTAAGTGTTTCCCTGAGAAGAGGAAGATCTGAATAGAACCGTTGAAGAAAACTTCAATCAGCCAGGTTGCTCTAATCTTACGTACGAAACCGTACGTACAAAAAGGTAGGTTGACGGAGTTGATACTGTAGGGTATTATCGGCATTTGCATGACGAAACTAATCATACCTGGTTGCTTGTCATGAATTGACGATTGCGAATAGTCGTAAAAATAATAAGCCAGAGACATACGGAGTGGCAGCCTGCATACCATTTTGCTCTGCACGGCCTAGCCATCAAGAATATATGTGGAAATGTTAAAATTTCACAACAATATAATTATGAATAATTTCAATGGGGATTCCGAGATAATTATTCCACAGGTATGCTGGTATTTGTTTTTCGCTTCGTTCTCGAGATTGACATGAACGTTCACCCAAAGTACGTCTCGCGTTTTGAATATATTCAATGAAACTAAAAGAAATGTACTGCGCCTCTAATATACAATTTCAACTCTTGGTGGCGCCCTAGGGCATCATGTCATTTCACATAGTGATTGTGGTTTTGAATCAGTGTTTCTCTTGTTAACCCACAGCGCCATTTGCAGCTTCTCTGTGCAAGAGATATAACGCTGGCTACATTTTCATAGTGTGTGGCGTTATTATAGGACTATCCCTTATCACCGCCGCATTTGTAGACACTCCACTTAAACTGGCTGCATGCGTCTTTGTGGCTGGTAAGTGATCGACTTTTCCCTCCTACTTAGGTATCAGGTAGGAGAAATGCATTGTAGCCTTTTGGTGACACGAACAAAACATATAACTCAAGAAATTGATTCACGATTGTTGAGTGATGTAGATCGGGGATCGACTCCCAATCCAAACCTCATAGCCCTCATCTTGCTCAGGGAAAAATCAATTGAAATCACCGTAGACTTTCCCGTCAGTACATGTGTGTTGGAATATTTTTTGTATTCACATTCATCACTCACCGAATGCACGTATGATTCAGCCATCACTTGGTTAAACTACGGCAAATCTAAATGAAAAGACGATGATGACGGTCTTTATTAGTTCGGTAGATTCGAATTAGTACCGACTTCGTCTCAAGGATAGGCCTGACAACAATTTGCAAGAAACATTTTACATGATTGTTTGAAATATCTTCGTTGAACAGGTTGTGCCCTTGGTGTAATGAATATTGTCGGCAAAGAAGCCGTTGGTCGCTGTTTCACCAAGAACTACGCCACTGCCAACGGCATTGCTCGGACCGGCTACTCTATCGGACTCTTTGTGTTCGTTCCTCTCGTCCAGTTGTTCCTGGATACGTACGGCTGGAGGGGAACCATGCTGCTGACTGGTGCCCTGTCACTACATCTGGTTGTGTGCGGCTGCCTCATGGTCACAGCTCATCTACCAAGAGCCAAATCGTCCGAATATGAGGAAGTTGAGCAGAATGAGCACGCCCAATCGAATGAACGAGCAAACGTTTTCCATGGCTTTGCCTTATGTGGGAACTATGTTATTGAAAACTTCGATGTAGCGCTCTTGTTCAATGCGCGTTACTGGGCGGTGGCCACAATATCTTGTTGTTCCGCCTTCTCCTACTCCATGTGGATCGTGTATTTTGTGTCGCAGGCGGAATCCAACGGATTTACTCTTCTTGAGGCGAGCTCGATGGTGACAGTGGCGGGTGTGGGCAACCTTGTATCTAAACTCCTACAAGGATTTATCACGGATCGCGGAGTGATATCTTCGTGGAGTTTGTTGTTAATTTCGGTAGTGGTCAGCTCAGCTTCGTACTGCGCTTCGTCGTTCTTGACTTCGTACTGGTTACTGCTCACGTCAGCCTTTCTGATTTTATTCAGTGACGGCATTATTTCCTGCCAGTACGATGTTCTACTCAAGGAGGTCTTGGGCGTAGATTTGATGGCCGGTGCTTTTGGTTGGATTGGCTTGAAAAATGCCGTTCTTCTGCTGGCTCTTGGCTTTCTGCCAGGTGCGTACAAAACTAGATTAAAGATAATCAAACAGGAAAATAATTCAGTTGCGATAGATATTTACATTTTTCAGGAAGGTTCTGGACGGATCGAAATGTCCGGCCTTCTCCCGTTTTGAAATTCGCTTTGATAATGCTTAGAATTTCCTTCAGACACGTATTAAACTCTATCAAGTGGTATGTAAAGATAATCGATCGTGCAAATCATTAGTCTGACATGTTTAAAATGAATTGGGTAAACAATATCAAATATTGAGGTTGAACTCAATTGGTTTGTTTTTTTAGACTGTATACAGCAATGCTTGTCCCTCTTGATTTCAGGATGGTTGGACGACACCACTGGAAGTTACACGGGAGGGTTTCTGTTGATTGGCGGCGTGCAGGGAGTACCTGTGGTCATCATGTTGTTGCTGAGGCGATTCGAAAATGTCAGAGAATGATCACTTGAACCGTTCGGTAACATCCTTATAAAGGTACTATTTACACCAACAGCACCTCTCCAAACACAGTTTAAAACTAAAATAGGATGGTAAAATTATTTTCTGTTTTTGGGGGTTATTTAATTTTGTTTATTCTAAACATGTTCAAACTTTGCAATATGTTTCTGTAACTGAGTTCGCCATACATTGATGTATTTAGGGTTACACATAAATCGCACTTTTCAACCGTTGAGTCTCACAGTAAAGGGCAGTGCGTCGCGACTCACGCACAACTCATGTCAATCACTTTCACACTCTCCCACTGATTGTATACCATGGTTCACTGAATAACAACATAGACTGTACACGAACACAGGGTCTTAAAATAGCGAAAGTTAAGAAGGAAGCCACAGAAGGAGGCAAAACCCCAACGTACTCAAGGAAGAACTCCATAGAGAAGGAAAAAAAGGGAAACTATTGAAAGCGTTACATCAGTCTTGACATTAAGCGATTATACATACGGTTTTCAAGGGCCATCATTACCGTTCTCCAAAACGCATCTTTTACCCCATGTTTATCAATAAGAGAAGCTGTACGTGAAGCGAACCCCATCATATAATTATAAAGATGTAGTATTGTGCATCGCGTCCGCCAGAAAACAAGAAACCGGTTCTTAGTACCCAATGCTCACTGCACGGCCGATAGGTTTCTGTCACTGTCATAAACGTTAATGACCATTGTGCCTTACCTTTAACATCTAAAGCGACTGCCATGGGCGAAGCAATTTGCACGCCTTCTGTATAGTAACAATTCACTCCAAAAAGAAAAACGAAAAAGAAAAAAATTATCCAAAAGACCATTGGTGTCTAAATTCATTGGGATCGAAGTGCGTTTCTCGAAATGTTATTTGCCGGATCAAAATTTCCATTTTCTGCCAAATAATAATGAGCTTTACTGAAATATGCATGAGCAATGTCGCTGTTGTTTTCTGTCCTTCCACGTGTATAACCGTTCAATCGATGCCAGCGGATTCCCCGTTGTATTTCTTTACTGGGCACTTTTTTCTTGAAGAAAATATGAAATCATTTTAGGGGGAAACATTTTCTTTTACATTCCTTGGTTTTATTGACCCAGTTCCGAAAGGTTTAAACTGATACGCTTGAATGAAATATGGTGTTTATGCAAATTTCAGGAAAAAAAGGTCAAACGGGAGAATTATATTTCAATGAGATCAGCTTTATAGTTCAAAATATATAATAGTTAGATGTATAATAAATACATTAGTATTCTGTCACAGTCAGGATGTCTTGCCCTGCCTTAATTGTATTGGTGTTTGCATTAAACATCGATAGCTTCGAATTTGAATTTATTTTCGTTGATATCGTATAATTCGTGTGGAATAGGGTGGATCATTGATTGTTGCACAGTTTTTCAATGCTTCGTGTCGTCAGTCACATTTCCTTACCCTTTGAGTTGAAGCTGTTTCAAATCATGAGTACCACGGACAGATCTGAAATGAGCGTGCGTAGACTGAAGAGTGACGGGGGTCGCCCGGGCTGGATAGCCGTCCTGGCCCTTTGGAGCAGAAACTTCGTCTGGGTCGGGATGGTGAAAGGCTTTGGAATAATGTTGCCGACATTGCAGGAGCAGTTGGACACCCGGGCGTGGATCGTCGGCTGGATCACGTCTGGGATCGACGCAATGAGTGGACTGGCGTGTGAGTTGGTTTCTCTTGCACGCCGGTTTTGTGTATATTAGTTGTTCATCTCACCGTGTTTTGACAGTTGTAGAAATACTGTGGGGAAGGGATGTGCCGTCCCGTACATTCAGAGTCAGAATCATTAGAAATAGTATAGTCTCCTAAACATCTCTTATACCTCACTTCACTTTTAAGCTTTTGAAACAAATCTCCAGTAAGATTAATTTTTCCATGGCTAACGTACTACACGAATAAGCTCTGCATGTGCATTATTAGTGTTTGATAAAAAAAGAGGTGTGAATCTGAACAGAAAAGCTGTACGTACAAAGGTAGGTTGACGGAGTTGATACTGTAGGGCATTATCGGCATTTGCATGACGAAACTAAACAAACAGGTTGTCTGTCATGAGATAAGTGTTTGATATAAAAGAGGTGTGAATCTGAAAGAAAAGCTGAGGAAAAACTTCAATTGGCTAAGTGTTTCCCTGAGAAGAGGAAGATCTGAATAGAACCGTTGAAGAAAACTTCAATCAGCCAGGTTGCTCTAATCTTACGTACGAAACCGTACGTACAAAAAGGTAGGTTGACGGAGTTGATACTGTAGGGCATTATCGGCATTTGCATGACGAAACTAAACATACAGGTTGCCTGTCATGAATTGACGATTGCGCATAGTCGTAAAAATAATAAGCCAGAGACATAGGGAGTGGCAGCCTGCATACCATTTTGCTCTGCACGGCCTAGCCATCAAGAACATATGTGGACATGTTAAACATTCACAAATAATTATATGAATAATTTCAATGGGGATTCCGGGATAATTATTCCAAAGGTATGCCTGTATATATTTGTTTTTCGCTTCGTTCTCGAGATTGACATGAATGTTCACCCAAAGTACGTCTCGCGTTTTGAATATATTCAATGAAACTAAAAGAAATGTACTGTGCCTCTAATATACAATTTCAACTCTTGGTGGCGCCCTAGGGCATCATGTCATTTCACATAGTGATTGTGGTTTTGAATCAGTGTTTCTCTTGTTAACCCACAGCGCCATTTGCAGCTCCTCTGTGCAAGAGATATAACGCTGGCTACATGTTCATAGTGTGTGGCGTTATTATAGGACTATCCCTTATCACCGCCGCATTTGTAGACACTCCACTTAAACTGGCTGCATGCGTCTTTGTGGCTGGTAAGTGATGGACTTTTTACCGATCCACTCTTTTCTTCTCTGACTGAGGTGTTTAGGTAGGAAAACTTCATTGTAGCTTTTCGCGAAACGAACAAAACATGCTACTCAAAAAGAATTGTTCAGAAGTAGATCGAGGATTGACTTCATAATCCAAACCTCACATCCCTCATCTTGCAACAGAAAGGGAAATATTGAAATCACCGAAGACTTTCCTGTCAGTACATGAGTGTATTCGTAATTTGTTTGTAATTCATCAAATTCATGTGCGATATCTGCCATTACTTGGTTAAACTATGCAATCCGAACGAATGTCGGTTAAGGATTTTATTCTCCTAAAGTAGACTATGAAAACTATATTAGTTCGAAACACTCAAATACGTACCGGTATCGACTTTGTGTCAAGGTAAAACAGCAATTTACATGAAAGAAATACATAATTGTTTGAAATATCTTCGTTGAACAGGTTGTGCCCTTGGTGTAATGAATATTGTCGGCAAAGAAGCCGTTGGTCGATGTTTCACCAAGAACTACGCCACTGCCAACGGCATTGCTCGGACCGGCTACTCTATCGGACTCTTTGTGTTTGTGCCTCTCGTCCAGTTGTTCCTGGATACGTACGGCTGGAGGGGGACCATGCTGCTGACTGGTGCCCTGTCACTACATCTGGTGGTGTGCGGCTGCCTCATGGTCACAGCTCATCTACCAAGAGCCAAATCGTCCGACTATGAGAAAGTTGAGCAGAATAAGCACGCCCAATCGAATGAACGAGCAAACGTTTTCCATGGCTTTGCCTTATGTGGGAACTATGTTATTGAAAACTTCGATGTAGCGCTCTTGTTCAATGCGCGTTACTGGGCGGTGGCCACAATATCTTGTTGTTCCTCCTTCTCCTACTCCATGTGGATCGTGTATTTTGTGTCGCAGGCGGAATCCAACGGATTTACTCTTCTGGAGGCGAGCTCGATGGTGACAGTGGCGGGTGTGGGCAACCTTGTATCTAAACTCCTACAAGGATTTATCACGGATCGCGGAGTGATATCTTCGTGGAGTTTGCTGTTAATTTGCGTGGTGGTCAACTCAGCTTCGTACTGCGTTTCGTCGTGGCTGACTTCGTACTGGTTACTGCTCACGTCAGCCATTCTAATGTTATTCAGTGACGGCATTATTTCCTGCCAGTACGATGTTCTACTCAAGGAGGTCTTGGGCGTAGATTTGATGGCCGGTGCTTTTGGTTGGATTGGCTTGAAAAATGCCGTTCTTTTGCTGGCCCTTGGCTTTCTACCAGGTGCGTACAAAACTACATCAAATATAATCAAACATTATCAAATTCTGCTGCGAATTTCCTTCAGGCACGTTTTAACTCCCTAGTAGTGTAGAAAGATATCTATTGTGCAAATCATTAGTCAGTTAGTTTGAATTGCGTTGGGTAAATAATATCAAATCTTGAGGTTTAACTTAATTTTTTTTAACAGACTCTATACTACAACTCTTATCCCGCTTGATTTCAGGATGGTTGTACGACACCACTGGAAGTTACACGGGAGGGTTTCTGTTGATTGGCGGCGTGCAGGGAGTACCTGTGGTCATCATGTTGTTGCTGAGGCGATTCGAAAATCTCAGAGAATGATCACTTGAATCGTTCGGTAACATCATCTATTTACACCAACAGCACATCTCCAAACACACTATCAATATAATGGATGTTAAAATGAGTTTCGGATTTTCGGTTATTTAATTCTGTTTATATTAAACATGTAAACACTTTGCAATATGTTTATGTATGAGTTCACCATACATTGATGCATTTACGGTTACACATAGATCGTACTTTATTTCAACCGTTGAGTCCCACAGTAATTACATTTAAAATTCAAAGATGTTTTTTAATGAGATTTATAACTATATTCTTTCCATTCTTCTACCCTAATAGCTACAGTTGTGTCATGTACGCAACATAAATGTGACCCAGCACAGCGACATGAGAAATATCCCACCAAAACTCTTTTCGAGTAAACAACGCCTCAAGCCAAAGTATCTTCTCAATTCGATAAAAAAACAACCATCTTTTTTTTTTGTATATTAAGTTAATGTATTGCAGGATATTATGTCCAAAGGATTTTTCCGAAATCCGTCTCTAAATGTTGAAAAAACGAGGATTTCTGGGGAGTGTTTGTGTACTGTTTTCATGAAAATGTAAAGTTCCTGCCTTTTTGAATGACTGCTTTCGAGGAGTTAGACTGGTGCTGCTATGTTGTGTCTGGTACCACATGAACGAGCGAAGTCCCGGAAATAATTTTGATACCATTTGAAAGCTAATGGTATACTCTTTTACATCATTAGAAAATCTCAAAATCTCAAAAGTGGGGGTTATTCCTCATTATGCTGTGCCGGGTCACAAAAGCCCTCAATAAAGGTTGAAAGTGTACTTTTTTTAAACCGAGGAGGTTAAGCTAGACAAAAGAAGAATTCTTTAAACATGAAGCTTTAAAATTGATACATTAAAGCAGTTGTTAAACATATCGTATATGCAATGCCATTTCATATAAAGCAATGTTACCCATTTCGAGGGTATTTTTGACCAATGCGTTGATCTTTAGTGTGAAGGTAATGGATAATGAGGATTTGAAGCTTGTGAGCTGCACTATTGTGTCATAGAAATTAAGGAAATACAGTGTTTTTACTTTCATAAGGGAAAGGAAAAAAACGCGAAAGGAACATTGATTTTTACATAATTTTACATATTTTTTCTTTAGACAGTATCGACATCGATAATATTACCCTGTTCTCTAGTCCTAACATAATTATTTAATTTGTATGGCCATGTTTAGGAAAATATCCGTCTGTTAATAGGGCTGTAATAATTCTCCACAATTATAATTATCAAATGCAGTCATGATGATTGTTCCCTGAACCGATACATGCCCAGAAATAACACTGAAATTAGCAATTGAGCACTAAACAGTTTCTAGAAAGTTTCGCCAACGATACTTTGATGTTTTATTTCAATTGGTTAACGGATGCCAACGACACATGAACTCGGAAATGTTTACTCCGATAAGTAGCAGCCGATCAACTCAAAGCGCATGGAGCAATGGGCGAACCACTTGGTGGGTAGAATGCGAATGAATCGGGTGTGTAAGGCATTCCTGAAACGAGTGGTGACCAGGCTGTTCATATCACTGTTTCCCGGGAACTGTTAAAAAACAAAACAAAGGACATGATTTTAAGGAATTGATATTTTTAGTAAAATAGAGATGTCATTTCTTTTAAGGCAAGGACTAAGATGTTAATATCTCAAACTAAAACCATTTTGGAGAATGTCACATGCATTTACCAAATATAGAAGAATTATATATGCACAGATGGTGGAAATAATTCGAGCTGGAAAATCAGTTGATGTATAGCACTATTAGATTTGCCATGTCACTTTCATTCTCAGCTCTTAACTGTCTTCCGGAAAGCACGCAGTAATAATGTATCATTTTGATTTCAGCTTCATGGGCGATAAGACCACATAATATTTAAAAGCTCAATAAAAAAAACCCAGCAAGACATAAAGCTTTAAAAACTGAATTGTTCAGAGATCCCCAAAGCGAGTCTGCTCTTATCATTCACCCTATTTTTGTTCAGTTTCTTGAAACAACAGCTTAAAAAAATAATTGTTCTGTGATCCTCGACGATCTCATAAATTACATGTTTATCTTTTGTTACATACAATAATTATAAACTAAATGGGGAGTCGTTGACTGACCGTCACTATTAGGCCGGGTACGTTGGTCACGTGAAGCCAGGCCAGTCCATCGTGACTGTGTGCTACTTGGTACTCTGTCACCCATTGCTCTCCATCCCCACGGCCTTTAGTGATGAGAGCAGTGATGTAGACCGTGGTTTTGAAGTCAACTTGAATCCAAGGGTTGGTGTCAGTGCGACCGGCAGAGCACCATGCGGCGGCAAGCCCTACAACATTCCAGACATATCGTCAAATAGATGCTTGATTGCAAAATACTTCGAATTTGAATGATCGTTATACACACAGTTACTTGGGCAGAGAACAAAACGGCGCTTTGAACATCTAAAACGTGAAAATGAGGGGGGAAATGTCTTTTAGCCGTGAAAAGAAATTTCACCGTGTTTTCACCCCTATTTCATGGCACACTCTTAGCCAAGTAATTTTCACGGCGTTTTCACCAGTGGTCTTAAAGGCCACATTCCTGGTGGTAAATGGCTAGAGGCAATTTAGAAGTATCTGGGAGTGACAGTTACAAGGACACCATACAGTACCTCTATTGGGGCTGGTGGTCCCTATACTGGTAATTGAATTATATAGCCATCCCTTAAGGCTGGAGCTTACCAACCTAGATATTCATGTTTTTTTCACGGTCTCTTTAGTGACCTTAAGATTTCCTTTATCAGGTCAGAGAGGCGATCATTTTTACAATAAATTCACTGTAAAATGCACCATGAAATCCCAGTGACTTTTTAGTTTCACGGCGAAATGACATTTTTACCCCTTTTTCACGGTTTTGATGTTCGTAGAGTTTTTTACGGATGGGGCAGGCCTGTGGGTTTGGTAATTGTTTTCAGATTGTGTGGGATTTTCAAAGAGTTACGCTGCGTTTAAGCTTCATGTAAAACCATCTCCACCTTTGATAACGGCAGTCAAATTGAAAACCCGAGTATTTTACATGAAGAAGCGCGCTCTTGTCTATAAATGCAAGCCTTGGTTGATCTCCTCCTATTATAAAATGGAGGAAAACCTTCTAAACACTAACACTTCTTGCAACTAAATATGGCGAGACGGGTTACAGTTGATATAAATGAAATTTACCTTCAGTATTAGGGCGTGCTCTTGCAGGGCCGAATTCCGCACTATTTGTGTAATAAGATGAAGCTGTGATGCTCTCATCCAGGATGGTGCCGTCCTCCATACCAAGAGGTTTCTCATTCATACAAACGATTACATCTGTAATGAAATCAAGTGGCCCTAACACTTTACAATTAGTCTATGATGCTATCCTATAAGATTAGAGTTAAATTGCCATCGCCGATCAAATTAAAAAAAGAAGAAGTTGAAATCGCAGAAACTCACCAGAGCAGTTGAGCCACTGTTGAATCTCCCTCTGATTGTCGTTGTGCAGAAAGCTGTCATAGTAGGACACCTTGAAGGGTCTGTAAGGGGTGTGGCTATTCACCCCGCCCACTTGAACCTGGGTGCACTGACAGGGGTCCTCTACCGGGATAACCCAGCGGAGTCTGTGATTGGAGGCGGGGTCGGGCTCCTGGCCGATGGTGCAGTTCATGGCTTTTATGAAGAAGGAAAAAAAGGGTCAATGAAAATGAAAGGTTACTTCTATATCTCTCGGACAATTTCGGAGATCGTTTTTTTTTCACCTTCACTTTGGACGCACTTGTGTAGAACACAAATGCATTATCCACCAATAGTTCGTCCACCGGCCAAGCCAGTCTTTACCAAACATGGCCCTTATCCAAGTCTCACTCGTTTGTACACAAATTGTGTATCTGGTGCCAATCTATAATCATGCGAAAGTTCTCATTCAGTCAATCCCGACCGAGACAAAGCCTGTTTGCTGCTGGGGGCGTGGATGTCAACAAATAATACAGGACAGCGCGGTTACTCGTATTGGCTTGGGGTTGTGTGTATATGTAGGGGGGGCGGCTTGAGACATGTTTTTGAAAAGGCCGTACCGTAGTATAAGAATGAACGGTATGAGATAAACCCACATTGTCTGAGGTATGGTGGTAATAAACGGCCAGTGGTCTTGGGTGCAATCTTTGCCGTGTCCAGGGAAATCTGGTTAAGTCGACAAGAAAAAGAATTATCTCCCCAAACCCTTTATTTATTCGTATAATATCAATGTGGCTTTTGCCTGATGAGCACCGTTATGTTCCCGCGTTTATTTTTTGCATGGTGCCTTGAAGGGGATCGGTACAAAAATTAACATACTGTACATTGTTTTCATTACCACAAACGACAGATCTGGGTACCACAACCTCTCCACCATATTCACACAGAAAATGCATTTCTCTTCCTGACCGATGGTTGGCCATTTTCTAAAACTTGATGTTTTATTCGTGGGAGCAAAAAGATTCTTCATCATGAAAATGTCCAATATGTGTAAAAAAATTCCATAAAAAGCAATGCTGCTCAATGGTTTAAAAGTTATCTAAAGAAGAAGGGAAACCCATCCTTACCTTCTAATTTCTCAGTGTACAGGGCTGCCACCGTGAACCACAAAATGTGCACAAGTGAAGTCATTTTGGTGTCACGCTAACTGAATGTTCTCAAGATAGAGAGGACGCTGAATATTCCTTGATTGCGCGCACTCGCGCCTTCCGTCGTAGTAAGGAACGATCAATTTCCGCGAGGGATGTACCCTTGACTTCGGTTCGGTGAATTTTCCCTTTGAACTGGCAGTTATCACAATACTCGGGTTAATTAACTAAGCACGCGCACTCTTTATGGCGTGTCTCGTCGTGTAATCAGTCAAATAGGAGACTATAAGCACCGAAGCGTAGCAGAAGGATTTGTATTTCAGGCAAATGTAATTAATGAACTGGCCAAGGCCAGAATGGCGGTCCATCTACCTAATGAGTGAACACGGCAATATTGCGGTGCATACTCGATTGGTGCTCGTCTCTCGGCCAGCTTATATATATGTATTTGAAGAAAAATTGTGCGCGGATTATAATCAGCTTATGCCCCCTCTGTAGTATACAGTTTTCGCGCTGTAAAACAGTTGGACTTTTGTGTATTGTTTTAACAGACGAAAATGCTTTAAAGAGATAGCCACGGTGTTTCAAACATGACATGGTGATCAGTGCGTAGACACAATGGGCAAAATAACATTATAGCGATGTATTTATGTATTTAATACAAATGTACGAGTGATGTATACGGTATACAGTTGGTGTAATATGCTAACTGTGAGATGGGGAAGAATGATAGTATGCATTGTGTTATGAACAAAGTGCACGATACAATCTGATGGAGTGATGCAGGCCCTATACTGTCGCGTGTATAATATACTGAAGGAATCACTTTAGATGGGGTAGTGTACACTGTCTCTCAATTTGTGGTATATAGACATATAGGCCTATGGAATGGTGTACTCAATATAACAATATTGACAAAGGGATAGGTGGGGGTGATGTAAACATTGTAACAATAGTACATGTCAGGCCTAAATATTGTAAATTGTGTGATGTGCACAATGCAACAACCATGCTAAATAACGGGTCCGGATGTAAAAAATACAAACATATCGGCGTCGTTGGAATACACAGCATGGGACATGTCCACATGCAATCCCACAATATTGCTTAATATATGGAGTGATGCACACCGTTTCTTTCACTTAGGGCTCTCAAGTGAAGTCAGAATCTGGAAGAGTAGCCAGGGTTGCATCGACAGATAATTATATCCGACCAGAAATTACCTTCTTACTTATCGTAACTTATACGATCTTGGACCGTGGCAGTCCATGGCAGAACTATTATATCAATCAATATAATATCAATCAATTGATATTCATTTGTTTTAATGAACATGTAAATTGTATTCACAATTCTATTGATACAGTTGATGCAATTAATTGTATTAATTGTGTTAATTGTATTGATTGTATTAATGTATTAATTGATATTAATGTATTAATTGATATTAATGTGATTTTACTTCAGCGTCTCCAAGGCGTTTTGGGCCTTTGGGTTTTAAATAACTGCCTAGACTTTTAAATGTTCATATCAATTGATATTCATTTGTTTTAATGAACATGTAAATTGTATTCATAATTCTGCCACTGGCGGCGAGGAGTACAGTTTTCTTTTTTAATAAATAGACCATTCATAATTATAATAACAATATACTACCGCAACTTCTATTTGGCTATTGACTGTTTATAGCCCTGTCGGGTTATTCACTTTCAAATGGGTTCCGGGGGAATAATTCTGGGTGAATTCGATTTCCATTTATCATTAACAGAGTTTTAGTAGTGGGTTCGTTGGTATCATCATGAGGACCTTCCTCCTGGTATCATACGCTTTGATCTCTTGGAGTTTGGTGTATATTATACGACAGCAACAATGCTTCTAGTCGTTTGAAGTATACTTCTTTGTTTTAAAAGAATGGCAATGAAACATTTGACTCGACGGGGAGTTGAGCCCGAGACCTCTGTTTTTGTGTAGCAGCGCTCTCACAATTTGAGCTATATATTTATCCAGCCCTTAGAAGGCGGCCTCCCAAAAAAATCAACTAGCCTTTGCCGGGGTAGGGGCGCCAGTCAGCAGCAATTCAACCATAAAATGCCATATAAAAACAATCTCCAGGGATTACACGCCTCACGCCCGCTTTCACTCAGATGAAAACGACCATTGTTGTAAACAAACATGGATGCAGCCTTTTCAATTCAAGTTAAACAAACAAAGGAAAAACTGACCGGGAACTTTTGAACAAATTGAACAATTGGCAAACGGAACTGAAGGTCTCGGGTTCAAGTCCCGGTCCGGTCAAAGTTTTCTCTGTCAATTGACTTAACATTTAACAATAATTTACAAGCTTTCAGTCTCCTTCAGAAAACTGGCTCGCTACTTCCAGACCACCGCCACCTGGCACTGGCAGTTATATTTGGCTTGACGTCCCCATTATGGCAGCACTTTCCTGAGCGCCTTTGAGAAAGCTCCTGCTAGCATCGAAAAGGCAGGCCCTCTAAATGTTCGAATCGCGTTTAATTTGTTTTTTCGTTCGGCTGCCTTCGAGAGGCAATTGTTGTTAATTGACCCTCATAAAGCTGGGGTATTGCGATCTTGAAAACACAAATGATTTGTTTTGTAAATTTGACAAGAGAGCGGAGACTTGTAAACGTCTTTGAAAAATAGCAGACTCTTTGACCGTAATGGCGCCCTTAGCAGGGCTTGACCTTAGCACTAGCCCGACGGTCATTGTCTAGTAAAAACAGCCGCGGGCTAGTAAAATGACCAACTTTGCTAGCCCGATGAACTAGTAAAAAGTAGACAGCGGTGTGGCGGCAAAAAATGATGCGGGCGGGGATGAGAAAGTAGAAAGTAATACTAATAGTAATTACTTTGTTTTACTTGACCTGATAACCTTGTTTTAAATTCAATATTGATTTTACAGGGCCAGTAAAACTTGCTACGGGCTAGCAGAAAAAATCAATTAACTAGCCCGGTAGGCTAGTAAACAAAAACCTTTAGTGCGAGCCTTGCTTAGCCTCTGAGCTTTCCAGCCCTCGGATGGCGGCCAACTCCACTTGTCTTTTCAGGGTAGACCTATATGAGCGCCAGTGAGAAGCATTTAACGTTCAACTGCCATAGGCCTATATATTACATGTATATCTCCATTGGTCGCGCCCCCATTTTCATTCAGATGCAAACAACCGGTTGCTGTAGACCTGGCTACAGCAACTTTTTCAATTCATGTCAAACAGATCAAGGAAAAACGGATTGAGAACTTGAAAGCAATTTTGAAAGGAAAAAAAAAATCCCCGAATCATTTTCCTCTCTCCACCATGTACAAGCATTGGCCAGGAACTTGGTTGCTATCACAGATTAGTATACAGGTTCCATCCCAAGCAAATAGTTGATCTGGAATTGTATGAAGAAGAAGTTGCAACAAATTCATTGATGATCTCTTAATTTTCTTTATTAAAATCAATGAGTCAGTGTTTGATTACCCGTAATCTAGTGTTTAATTCAATAATTATTATAAAGGGGTAGTAAAGCTTGCTGCGGGCGCAGAAAGAACCATCTACTTTGCCAGGTGATCGGGATGTAACATTCAACTCAAGAAACGGTATGATAAAATTAAAGAAATGGCACAGAAAACTTTGGTTTTGCATACCAGTGCTCTTCCCAGCTCTTAGACGGTGGCCTCCCCAAATGTCATCTATTCTTAGCCGGGGTGGGGGCGCCAGCCAGAAGCAGTTTCAAAACTTTCACCTATTAACTGTAGTATAACTCCAGGTATCACACCCCCGCTTTCATTCAGATGGACCAACAACCAATGGCTGTAAACCTGGCTACAGCAGCTCGGGGATCACACAAAGTGGATGCACGTTTGGAAATACATGTATAACATACACGACGTCAACTGCTCGGGCAGAGATGTAAATGAATCGAGTTGCACTTGGCTGCCATAAGCCACACGAGGCAATGTTTTAGAGGCAACTTAGAAACTGCACTGTCAGGACTGTATGAAAACGGACCCCTGCTTTTGTGCTTGGGTATGTTGACAGTAAAAGGAGTAAATGTATCTGCAAATTGGAAGCGGGTGGGTTACTTTTTCTCTTCCTGGACACTGCCTACGTCCAAATTGACCATGCCGGAAGTTGCCTTCTGTGAAATGACCCAAACGTACCACGTGTGGTTCCACAGAATTATCAGTGCATGCATAACGGACGTGCGCCCATAAACGTGTTCTTAGCTTTAGGCCCAATCAAAATGGTTGATTCAAAGTTTGGGTAAACAAACCAGGGCAACTCTCTTTCGAAAAGAGATCAAGGCACAGGAGACATACAGCCCAAAATGTACGTAATACATAATCTTTCAGTGGAAAGGGTGATTAAAGTCATATATATAATCTTTTATATAATATTTTGGTTGAAGCATCAAATATCAATTATTAAAAATCCAATAAATTTAATATCAAAAATAAAATTAATGATCACTTCTGCACTCGGTACTGTTCTTGCTATTTCTACAGAGGTTAAAGAAGTATTACTACTTCAGTCGGAAATATTAATCATTGCACAAGAAATGCACCAATCCATTTGCCATTTTTAAGAACACTTAAAAAGAGTTGGGAATTCTGTTTGCAGAGTCTAGCAAACATTCATGCAACAATTGAAAATCAAATGTCGGTTAATTTCCTTTTTACCACGGAAGACTTATGGAAAGGGGCACTGACTGTGTTATAAGATTGGGTAGTTTAACTCAACGTGCAACCTGACAAAAGTCAAGTAGGATCATTTGAAGAGAGTGTCATCTGAGCCAAGAATGTGAGCAACTGAGGTCTTCGAAAAGGTTCGATGAATGCCTACATCGTTCAGTGCATGGCGGCGGGGGGATGCCTCTTGCAGATTGATGCATTCTTTGAAATCTTACAGAAGAGTCTGCTCACTCCGAGTTGAGCTCGACCTCGGTCTCATTCAATGCTATGACATCCCCCTCCTCCCACCAGTCAGCCACAGCTGACACTATCAGGAGCCATTCACCAACCTATAGGACTGGAGGAACAGGCTTTTGAGTCACAGTGTTTTTTTTACTGTTGTTCCTCCTGGCCATCTTAGTTTGGATTGTCCTTACTCTGCTTGTTTACTCCTTCCCTCTTACCCTCCTGCCCAATCTCTTCCCCTCATCCCCAGTCCTTGCCCCATCTCTTCCCCTTCTCATCCTGACCTATCACATCTCTGATACAAGTGCATAATATTCTCCTTGTTTGGTATTTATTCACCGATTTATCTCCCATCTTGAATTTCCATGATATAGACTGTATGACCTTTCTCACCTTGAATGTACTTCTTGTTGTTTTCCTTGGCCGAATAAATAATAATAATAATAATAATAATAATAATAATAATAATAATTCATTATTGTTGGCACCAAAAGTGGTGCCGAATTCCATGGAACCGTACCACATGAACACTAGTAGTACACACTCCACACTGGAGCTCTTTTTACAGATAACGGACTAAAGCTCCCAAAGATAAAAGCTTACACTCAAATTTAAACAACCTCACTAGTATACTGATTTAAACTCTACCAATTGATTCAGATCACTACTCCAGGGCAGGGATTGCATGACAGCGCAAAAGGCCTGCCCAATCTGTCCAGTGAGGCCGGCCAGTTGGTACCTGGCTGCGATGGGTTTAGCCAGTCATAGGCGGTCTGGCAACCTTGTTGTCGGCGTCTACGAAGATGCGGACTCTGTCCATTCGGAAGTCCATGGTGACTGCGCAATCATTGGGGACAATCTGCACCTGAATGAATGACGTACAGAATACTGATTTAGAATACTAATACTAACACTTATAATAATAGTGATATACAAAAATGTTGCAAACTGCTTACTTGATAAAATTACCAAAATGCAAATCTCAAAATTTTGTGGGCCTTTGAGAAAGGTCCTGCTACGATCGAAAAGTGAGCCCCACTAAATTTTGAGACTTATAAATTGTTTTTACAAGTTTCTTATATAGTGCATAACACTTTGCAGGAGCATGTCTCTATGCACATTGACAAATAAATTGTTACTGTAAGAGAACAGAAAAGTACTGGGTAACAATTAATGATGAATTTCTAAATAAAAACCTTATAAAATACATGTACATTTAATTTTTTTACAAAAATTGTGGGGGGGGGGGAAACTGTTCCAAAGTGTGGAAGCTGAATAAGAAAAGGCACATTGACCATTATGTTCTAGTCGAAATTGGAGGGACGGTACATAGCATTTTGTTACTAGATCGTATAGGGCTCTTTCTGATTTGTAGAAAGACAAAAAGTACTATAGTGCTCCAATCTTGTCTACAAGTACAGGTTTGCGAATGACGGCCCTTCCGTGGCAACACTGCCCCCTGACTGAGCCAGCCCGCTGGTTCACTGCATGCAGCACAAATTGAGCAAATGAGGTACTGGGGTACCTCAATAAGCACTGAGTACTCAGCCATTTCCCAGATTGCCTGCTGACAAACAATACAGACAGCTGGGGCCGGATTCAAACCAGCGACTCCTGCTCTCTAGTGCAGACATCTGTGGCAGCAGATTCCAATATGTATAGCAGTAGGTACCATGTTGCATCATAAGATACATTATGATATAAAATCATTGCATAGCTATGAAACAAACTACATAACAAAAAGGCAAGTGGTATACACAAGACAGTCCTGTAGCCAAAACTCAAAACAGTAATATGCACGATGGTAATTCACACATTGAGCCATGCACTAGCCTATAATGATGATCCGACCTTTGCACTGTATACTGCATCGCTAACAGTACTGTAAGCTACTGTCTTGTCTTGTACTGGATACAGTGTATACTGTTAAATTGAGTTTTGGCTATAGGGCAGTTGTGTTTATATCATACTCATTTCTTGGTAACAATGGTTAAATGCAAGGGCCTCAGAGGCTCAGACCGCCTGTATTCCCATGGCACTCGAGCAGTGCAGTGGAGATACCTGCAGTACAAGATCTAGTCTGAAAGCATAACCTAAACTCACCTCAAGGGACTTGTCCTTTTCTATTTCTTCCTTTGCTTCCTCACCACTCTGTTTAAAAGTAAAAAAATAAAAAAGTACCCTTGTTTAAAACCGGTGCATATAATAAACAATGGGTTTACATCAAAAATTAGGAGGGTCTGACATTTCGGTCCTAGCAGGACCTTTACGTCAAACTCAAAGGCAGAGAAAGGTCCGGGTAGGATCAAAATGTCAGACCCTAGGCCCTCCTAATTTTTTCATATTTTGATTTTTGGTCATTTCAGTCAGAAAGCTATTAAAGCAGTTTTTTGCACATTACTCACTGGTTTACATTTCCAAAAAGGTCAATGATGTAAATGCCCAAACTCTCCCCTTTACAGGTCATGATCATTATGATTATGGGAATCTGTATTCTGTACACACATCACAATTGGAGAGTGTGTCACAATTTTCTTTCCCCGTGATTACAAATGCACTGAGGCACATGTATAGCCCATAGGAAGCACATTGTAACATTAGGTCTAAAACACGTAGAACCACTGTGTACTACCATGGTACTACACAGTTCACAGTACACAATTCAAGTCTACATTGTGGTGTGCATGTGCTCATTGTGCTGTACATTACAATGTACAAATTGTTCAGGCACATGTATGTAATATACACTGTATGTGGTGTTAGGAAGGATCTGTAAATAGGGCCCAAAACCTCGGTCCCTCCTTAGTAAAAAATAGTATCAGTATCCGGGCCAAGTTTATGGGCCCTTAATGGGTAGTATTCTGCTGTACAAAGTTCTGTAACATTAGAATAGGCTTGAACTCCTTGAAGCCTTAATTTTGCAATGTCATCACAATCTCTGGTCTTAGTCTAAGCAAACACAATTTAAAACTGTACAGTAGGCTCAGCCAATTTGTGATAACGATCATGCACGTACAAGTAATGAAGTATGCCTTATCTACTGAGTACAGTAATAAATAATGAGTAACACTACAGTTGTTCACCTACTCTATGCATACATTGGATTGATGGGAACACTACGGTGTGCATACATGTACTGTACATGTACATGATGCAACTTGTATGGGTAGAGAGCTATGATAATATGAGCTAGTCCCATGTACTTGGCTGCTAAGGAGCTCCTCTTAAACAAGTTTTGGGATTGTCTGTCGCACTAGCGTCCCACAGCGTTTAATATACAAAAATGCTCATTCTCAACCGAAGGCCTTAAAACTGTGCCCGAAATCGCGTCCAAAGTTTCAATAAAATTAAAAGCGCCTGACGGATTCTACACATGTCCAGACAAACAAACTTACAGTTTGAAGGTAGGCCCATGGAGGAATAGGCCGAAGCTTGTTTGGGGGGGGGGGGGGGGGGGGGGGTCAATGACTCAATTACTCAATGTCCGTAAACTCGGTCGGTAACCAATTCGGCCCGTGACCAACTTGATTGGTCGTTAACTCGCTATGGGAAAATGTTCACATACAGATCCCATTGGGACCCAGTTGAGCTGGTACGAGTTTACGGACCGAGTTGACCTGAAACTGAAAGTCCCTTAGCCAAGTTACACATAATAATTATACAGTCTGTCAAAGTCTGCATAAAAGAATAGAATTAGAAGCGCTTACCTTTCCAACAAGTTCCGGCCACTTCTTCATTTCACTCATGGTGACAGAGTAACGGCGAAATTCAAAGTCGGAACACGAAACTCTTTGCTAGAGACCCACCTGAATTATGTTACTGCATAATAATTATGTGAACTTTGTACCGGGACTTGCTTCCGCATTATGCATAGTGCACTGTGTGTATGAGGATTGTTTACGTCGTATATCTTTAATGGTTTGCATGTGTAGCGCCCTCTCGCGCCATCACATGTTTGTGTGTGCGTGTCATTATAATTGTGACCCGGCACAGCGACATGAGGATATCCCACCAAAACACTTTTTGAGTAAACAACGCCTAAAGTCAAAGTATCTTCTCAATTCGAGTTAAAATCAATGTTCTTTGTTATTTTTGTATTTTCGGAAAGTTAATGTATTGGAATTTTTTTTGATATCATTTGAAAGCTAATGGTACATTCTTTCACATTATTAGAAAATCTTGAAATCTCAATAGTAAGGGTTATTCCTCATTATGATGTGCCGGGTCACAATTATAACTCTATGGCGCGTGTACTGTTTTTTTCGCCCTTTAACTTTTGAAGGGGGGGGGGGTTCAATAGGGGTTCAAATAATCACCACGAACTCGGTGGACAAACCTGGATCAGTGTTCTGCTCCGTGAATGACGGTTTCAAACCACGACTAAATCATTAAGGAAAGTGCTGAACAAGTGGTAGTTAAAAAGAAATAGTCAGATCTGTATTCGATGATGGTCCTGCAAGTTTCGAAACGTCGGCCCCAGAAACCTTTCCCCAAAAATAATGGTCGCACCATGAGTCCATTTGTTTGCATCACTCTTTTATTGTCTAACTTTCAAAATAATAAGCCGAGTAGTTAAGACTCAAAGTCGCCATCATTGTAAATTAATGTGACTTCACCGAAAAAATATGACATGATTAAACAGAAGTACAAGCTAAAACAAAATCCATGCAGGAATTGAAAAGGAACATTTTCATGATCGTCCGGTTTGACATGCATTATAATTTTGAGTAAACAGCGCCTGAAGTTAAAGTATCTTCACAATTCCATTACAAATAATTTCTTTTTTTGTATTTTCGGAAATTTTAAATATTAGAGGATATTATAATTATTTTGATATAATTTGAAAGCTAATGGTATACTCTTTCACATCATTAGAAAATCTCAAAATCTCAAAAGTGGGGTTATTCCTCATTATGCTGTGCCGGGTCACATTTCTATGCCAAAACGGAGACTTTAAACACCGTTTCATTTGCTACACTTGAGAGACTGGACTTCTTCTGACTCATTATTCGTACGAAATTATCGCCGTGCTACCGGAAGCAATTTTTACCAATGAGACCATGCACGGTACGTAAGGCTTTACCTACACCCCTTGCAATCGCTTGGTCCGCACTGTCCGACAATTTGTTTAGGCAGCCAGGGGAGCATGTTGACGTAGAATTATGAAGAGCATGTTGACGTTGTGAAGCTGCACACACGGCTCGCTTTCATTCAGACGTTTCCATTCCAACAACAATTGTGACCCGGCACAACGACATGAGGAATATCCCACCAAAACACTTTTTGGGTAAAAAACGCCTGAAGTTAAAGTATCTTCACAATTCGATTACAAATCAGTTTTTGTTTTGTATTTTCGGAAATGTTAAGTATTAGAGGATATTATATTTTGATATCATTTGATAGCTAATGGTATACTCTTTCACATCATTATTATAGAAAACCTCAAAATCTCAAAAATGGGGTTATTCCTCAATATGCTGTGCCGGGTCACAATTTCCATTCCAACAACAATTTGCCCCAGGAAATTATAGTTGACTAACGGTTTTTTGTGAAGCTAGCCATTTTTGTTTTCTAAATTTAAGAGGTAGGAACTAAATGGAAGCCGGATTTGTGTACAAAACAACCCAGGCTTTAATTAAGGCACTTCATTTAAGACTAAATTATTGTACGCTTGGAGGAAATCATCTACGACAAAGGAAGTCATTATCGTTTGTTGAGAACAACCTTATTGCCTATATGGATTATTATAGGCCTATAGGATCATAATATTTATCCAATGCGTGGCGGTCGGTCAACTTTCCCTTCTACGTTCAGGAAAATCCACACACGGTCTGTGCGGTAATCTGCAGTCACAAGGTGGCCATAGGGCACAATCTGAACCTGTATGTCGGTAACAAAAGAAAGGATCAAAATCACCACTGACCGTATTATAATACAAGTGCAAAAAATGGACTAAGGCCCAGACAGAATATCCGTACTACTACCGTTGCTGTGTCATAGTGCCATAGTGGAATTTTGGTCGATCGATCGATCTGTCGATAGTAATGAGGACGGACGACCGGACAGACGAACGGACGCACGGTGGTTGTGTGGCAGTGGATGGCTGCATGGTTCAATTGGGTTTGGTCGGTCAGTAAGTTGATCGTCGACGTTGGCCATTGCACCAAAATCAATGTTCTTCTTTATTTTTGTATTTTCGGAAAGTTAATGTATTGGAGGAAATTTTGATATCATTTGAAAGCTAATGGTACACTCTTTCACATTATTAAATAATCTTAAAATCTCAATAGTAAGGGTTATTCCTCATTATGATCGATGTGCCGAGTCACAATTATAACTCTATGGCGCGTGTACTGTTTTTTTCGCCCCTTAACTTTTGAAGGGGGAGGGGGGGGGGGGGTTCAATGGACTCGTGTGCGGCTCCCAACATGGCAATGTAGCATATTGAAGTCCTGACTAATAATACAACGGTAACGATGAATAGCTGAGACATAAAATAGAGAGGTCTCGCGCCCTTGAAACGCATGACTGAAGCAAGTTGCTTTTCGATCCTTCTCTCCCCTCGCGTTTTACAGAAAATAACCACCACGAACTCGGTGGACAAACCTGGATCAGTGTTCTGCTCCGTGAATGACGGTTTCAAACCACGACTAAATCATTAAGGCAAGTGCTGAACAAGTGGTAGTTAAAAAGAAATAGTCAGATCTGTATTCGATGATGGTCCTGCAAGTTTCGAAACGTCGGCCCCAGAAACCTTTCCCCAAAAATAATGGTCGCACCATGAGTCCATTTGTTTGCATCACTCTTTTATTGTCTAACTTTCAAAATAATAAGCCGAGTAGCTAAGACTCAAAGTCGCCATCATTGTAAATTAATGTGACTTCACCGAAAAATATGACATGATTAAACAGAAGTACATGCTAGAACGAATTCCATGCAGGAATTCAAAAGGAATTTTTTCAAGATCGTCCGGTTTTACATGCATTATAATTCATTATGACAATATTACTATGCCAAAACGGAGACTTTAAACACCGTTTCTTTTGCTACACATGAGAGACTAGACTACTTCTGACTCATTATTCGTACGAAATTATCGCCTTGCTACTGGAAGCAATTTTACCAATGAGACCATGCACGGTACGTAAGGCTTTACCTACACCCCTTGCAATCGCTTGGTCCGCACTGTCTGACAATTTGTTTAGGCAGCGGCCCAGGGGAGCATGTTGACGTAGAATTATGAAGAGCATGTTGACGTTGTGAAGCTACACACACGGCTCGTTTTCATTCCAACAACAATTGTGACCCGGCACAACGACATGAGGAATATCCAACCAAAACACTTTTTGAGTAAAAAACGCCTGAAGTTAAAGTATCTTCACGATTCGATTACAAATCTTTTTTTTTTGTATTTTCGGAAATTTTAAGTATTAGAGGATATTATATTTTGATATCATTTGAAAGCTAATGGTATACTCTTTCACATCATTATAATAAAAAACCTCAAAATCTCATAAATGGGGTTATTCCTCATTATGCTGTGCCGAGTCACAATTTCCATTCCAACAACAATTTGCCCCAGGAAATTATAGTTGACTAACGGTTTTTTGTGAAGCCAGCCATTTTTGTTTTCTAAATTTAAGAGGTAGGAACTAAATGGAAGCCGGATCTGTGTAAAAAACAACCCAGGCTTTAATTAAGGCACTTCATTTAAGACTAAATTATTGTACGCTTGGAAGAAATCATCTACGACAAAGGAAGTCATTATCGTTTGTTGAGAACAACCTTATTGCCTATATGGATTATTATAGGCCTATAGGATCATAATTTATCCAATGCGTGGCGGTCGGTCAACTTTCCCTTCTATGTTCAGGAAAATCCACACACGGTCTGTGCGGTAATCTTCAGTCACAAAGTGGCCATAGGGCACAATCTGAACCTGTATGTCGGTAACGAAAGAAAGGACCAAAATCACCACTGACCGTATTATAATACAAGTGCACAAACATTAAAATGGACTAAGGCCCAGACAGAATGTCTGTACTACCGTTGCTGTGTCATAGTGCCCTAGTGGAATTTTTGTCGCTCAATCGATCTGTCGATAGTGATGAGGACGGACGACCGGACAGACGAACGGTGGTTGTGTGGCAGTGGATGGCTGCATGGTTCAATTGGGTTTGGTCGGTCAGTAAGTTGATCGTCGACGTTGGCCATTGCACTTCTGTCTAGGTTTTACGAGGTGCATTGACCAGGACTGGTGGCCCGTCGACAAAGACTATAGTTGACCATTTTTGGGAAGGCCACCATCTAAGAGCTGGATAGCACAGATGTATAAGAGCGCTGGTACGCAAAACTCAAGGGGCCGGCTCGCGTTCAAGTCCCGGTGTCATGCCAAATAGTGTCCCCTGCCAAATAGTGTCCACTCATTAGCATACTGATCGCTGATTGGTCCAATACGTATGACATTCAACCACTGTGGTTGGGGTATGGTTGCGCACTACACACGCATTGTGTATGGTTGCTGGCCTAACACACGCAACGTTGGGCACTTTGGTACCGTTGGACCCTGACTGTAACCGTAACGCTAACCCTAACCCAAACAACCCTAATCCTAACCCTAATCCTAATCCCAATCCTAATTCTAATCCAAACCCTAACCCCAACGACCCTAATCCTAGTCCTAACGCTAACCAATCAGCGATCAGTATGCTAATGAGCGGACAGTATTTGGCAGGGACACTTTTTGGCAGGACACCTGTCCAGTGAAAGTTTTCTTTGCAATAATTTTTCAAAACTGTTCCCGGTCAGTTTTCCCTTTTTTGAGTGATTGAAAATGACCCCAAAAAAGGACTGATTGCAGATGTCATATCTAATGTGATAAATCGGTCAACCAACTATTTTCCCCATTAGGCCTACTTCTGGTACACCATGTGACTGCGCACTATTCTCCCACGATAAATAAAGGAATCGGACACACGTCCGATCATTGGAAACAAAATTAATGATCTTCCACGAAAAACACGTATACGTTCACACGGCTGGACAAAGTGCTACGGTGGCCCGACAGTGACCTAAAGGAAACGTGACCCTTTTCTATCTTACCGTGAGCGATGGATCGTCCCTCTCGATAATCGCCTTGGCCTCTTCCCCAGTCTGCAAAGACATTGGCGAACCAGATTATAACTGATAAGTGTGAATGTAATAAATAATGAACCTTAAAAGCTTGCTCACGCAGCAGTTGATTTTCTTTACTAAGCACCTCATAAACACAACCGAGACCAATCAAAGTAGGCCTAAAATTATTACAAAATTATTGATTTGCTTGCTGACCTGGACGACCCCGAAAATGATACAAAAAATATCCCAAAATGTTCGGCCATTAGTGTCAGAAAGAGGGAGAAAGCAGGCTATTTAATAGCCTGCTTTCTCCCTCTTTCTGACACTAATGGCCGAACATTATTTTAATAATTATAGGCCTTGATCTTCAAAAGAATAATGTTCACAATCGGATTCCCTTACATGGAACTGTAAGAGCTATGTCACGAAGTATCGACTTATGGGAAAAGAGTCTACTGTGGCCTTATAGAGCACTGAAACCTTTAAACGTTTTACTAATCCCATCTCAGGTTTTGTAGAACATAGGGGGGTGCATAGGAAGTTGGTATAGCGGTATTGCAAATAGACCGCACAAAAACTGCAACCTAAGGGTCATGATATGCAACAATCTACACATCTACAATGGTATTAACAGTATCGTGGCAACCCCCGTTTTCGACGGTACACGTTTTCGACGCTTAGCCTTCTAACTCACATCGCACGATGAAAACAACTCCCTATAACGATCTCAGACTTCGTATCTTACAGTTGGTTTTCGGCTCTTGTCCGTCACCGAAAATGTGGAAAGTAGAGGCTTTTCCAGTAGGCCAAACTCGTGTGATTCAAAAGGTTGCTCTTTTGGGGGTCTATTTTCCTAGGTACAAAATTGGCAGTTGCTTCGAAGGTCCAGTTTTCTTTATTGTTGGTCCTAAAAAAAATCTGAGTGTACCATAATAAACCCCAACATCCGTAGAATAAAAATACATCGCGCAACTTGAGGCAGTCCGTTCTGGGTAAAAAAACTATGGAGGCTCCTATATATTTTTTTTTTTATATTTTGTTATTATTATTTGAAGACAAAAAGTAACATGGCCCAATAGGCTTTAATAAAAAAAAAAAAAATAAGATGTCAGCTAGAGAAAGTACCTAGAAGGAGGAAATGTGTCTCTGGAGTGACATTGGGAAGGTCAGAACTGAAGAAGCAGCGAGAAAGAGGATTGTGGAGTTTTTTTAAACGTCACAAAAGCCATCAACCAGACCAATACGTTTTAAACATAAATTATGAATGATTTGAGGAAAGTGTTAGAAGCAGTGTCGAAAAAAAACCCAAAGATGAACAAAAAAAAAATACAAAGAAGAATTTAACAGTGCCACACAGCATTTTGAGTTATTTAAAGAATTTATTTTGCGTTTGGCTACACTGGGACACCTTACTAAACACCACCGACGAAAATAGGTCACGGTGCGCCGCGGACGTCAACAAAACCGGGTAATCTTACGGAAGTGACAGGCTTGATCAACCTTCTCTATGATTATTCTAATAGTCTGTGGTGTGGAGAAAGTGACTGAGACCTCTTTTAGTGTGATACTTTCGTCCACATTGTTCAGTTTGAAGAAAAGTCCTTATATCGTCGAAAACCGGTTACTGGAGGATATATCCCTCAACCCATAATTTATTATAGATTATTTTGCACCAAGCTGTGTTCCGGAAAGATAAGTGAAGGTATAAAGTCCTGCGGGCAAAAGTCCACTGTTATCTCCCCCTTTAGTGACACAATACTAATGTATAACCGCATTACCTAGTATGATGTTTGTTTGCACTTATCGTCCATAGTGATTCTCTGGATCGGCTTGAATAACCAAAGCGCTCCAAGCCTCTTGTTTTCACTTTTCAGTACTAACCCGTGAGATATCTTTCAAGTACGGTATCACCACCAGGCCTACCTATTGCTTATCTAATTGCACACGGAAGGACAATGTCGACCAGTCACCTGATCGATGAGTCAATTTGGTTTCGAATGCATGTAGGCCTACATAGTACATTATGAGAAGAAAACAGTTTAGGTTTTGTTTTCACTTGGCTAGCCCTACCCCAAGTATTTTATACGGTGAATGCACCGCATATGCTACAAAAATGGAAGACACTAATCGGGCGAACAAAAAAAAACACACCTCTATGTAGGCCTACTGAAATGTACAGCAATAATACGGGGGCAACGTTACCATTCCCACGACGTTTGGCCAGGCCCGATCCTCTCCGGTCCCGGTGCTGCCATCCACGTGCCCTCCGCTTGATGACTTGCCGCAGCCCAGGACGGCTGCAGCGCCGAATACCGCCAGTGTGAGGACGACGAGGCAAAGTTTACCGCTCATGACTGGAAATTTTCTTTTTTTCCCCCTGATGGAAAATGTCTTGAGTTTGTGAGTGAGAGTTATAGCAAATCCAACCAGTTCTACGGTCCGGAGCCTATTATATAGATTACAATAGGCATAGAGCCTACTGTACCAGGTACCAGCGGGTACGAGTGGGTGTGGCTTTTATTTGTTCATAGGAAAACTCGCCTTGTTGACAGTCAACACAGACCGAACAAAAGGGGTAAAGGTAGTATTGTGACGCATTGCTGTACGGAGCTCCAAAAGTGCCATTTGGCCCGATCATTAAAACAAAAACATCCCGGTAAGTGATGATATAACCCGTTAAACTCAGCCCTGTACAATAATATTATGGTAACGTGTACTGGAGCGACACTCTGCCGTGTATGAATATGCATCAGGTACTGACGTCACTGCAAAACGATCAGTATCCGTACCACTCCGTATCCGTACCACTGACAGTACCACTCTGTATCCGTATAGTACTCGTGTATGTGTCTGCTTTGGCTACCCTGGGTTAGCAAAGTGGTAAACGGCAGAATTAGTGGGCTGGACGTTGTTTGGAAAATGTCTAAAGAAGAGGTACAGGCTTCGTAGCACTTCGTCTTTAACAAAGCCCTTGAAAGTCATAAAAAAAATAAAAAAAAATCGTGAAAAGATCGTGGAAAGTCATGGAATAATAAAAATGATAATTTATACAAAAATGTTGCAAACTGCTTACTGACTAAAATTACCAAAATGTAAAACTTAAAATTTAGTGGGCCTGACGTTTCGATCCTAGCAGGACCTTTATCAAAGGCAGAGTGACAAGGACAACACAGATACATGTACATGAAGGAAGGGGGAAGAGAGTGAATAGGACATGGATGAGAAACTAAAGGACAAAGAGTAAAGCTGGTAGGGAGAGATCAAAGGGAAGGGCAAGGAGTAGGGATTAGTGAGAAGAGGGGGAAAGATCAAAGAGAGAAGTGTGAAGAAGTGAAAACCATGAAAACCTTCAAATCTCACAATTCGTTCGGTTCCTCCTCACCCTATACAGAGGTTTTTCACATGACGTCACTTGACCGCCAAAGGCTAATTAGCTTGACCATGGTTAAGGATAAAGCTCGGGTTAGCAAATGAATTGTCTGGTACATACGAAACCAAAGTAAACACGTCGAAAAGTGTGTAAGTTATGTCGGACAAAATGGCGGCAATTTGTCGGACCTCAAATGGCGCGCTGTGATTGTTCAATATTATTTGTCAAGGGGCTTGGCCTACTGGATCAGTGAATTGAAAGTTGACTGTCAAAAAAAGCATGTGACTGAAAAACCTCTATAGCATGACAGCGTGGCATATTGTGACTCGAGGCAAAATTGTGAATTTCACTTTCAGTGCGTGCATGCATTGTACGGTAATCTCATTCTGGGAATGTCCGGGCCTGGGCCAAGACCGAAACGCAGAAGCGGCGACTTTGGAATTACACTGATGCAACCCTGGGTGGAAATTAGCTATGGCAGCCTGATCAACATGTCACAGACTAGAGTACAGGATATGCTGGATCAAGGGCTGGGAAAACAAACCGTGTAACTGAAACCCGGGAACGATTTATTTCATCCATTTTCAAGTACAGGGCATGAAAATGGGAGGGCTTTGGCTTCGTGTTTTTAATGTTTTACTACGTTTTGAAAAATAATCCAAAGCTTTTGGATAACAGAGACGAAGCCTAAGCCATGTTTTGGAAAAGGGTCTTAGTTACACTTTGTGGACTCTGCCCCCCCCCCCCACCTGAAGCACACAATAATCAATGTCTCGCACACGTGTATCAATGTCTCGCCCTTATAAGTCAAATAATTTTCTGAACTAGCGCTGACAACAGACCTCCTCTTAGCTTCATTGTTTGTTAACCACAAACTCTTTTCAGACAAATCGATGAAAAACTGACTGGGAATTTTTTGAAGAAAATGTATTTGTTTCCCACAAACGCTTTTGTCAGAAGATTATATCAAGCTAAAGAGAAAGCATTGACCCATTTTCTTTCTCCCGCGGTTTTCTGCAGAACCGCCTTCAGAGAGCGCTGGTCTTTTTGATAGCGGTCGGTCGGTCGGTCGGTCGGTCGGTCGGTCGGTCGGTCGGTCAGTCAGTCAGTCAGTCAGTTAGTCAGTCAGTCAGTTAGTCAGTCAGTCAGTCAGTCAGTCAGTCAGTTAGTCAGTCAGTCAGTCAGTCAGTCAGTCAGTCAGTCAGTCAGTTAGTCAATCAATCAATCAATCAATCAATCAATCATTAATCAAAGAAATTTGAAAGCGCTCAAATCAATAAAAAGTTTTCTCTCAAGGCGCTCATGAGGCACTGGAATGAAGAATGATTGATGGTATGCATCCTGAAACAGATGGGCTTTCAGGAGAGTTTTGAATGTATGCAGTGAGGTGGTGTCCCTGAACTATCAGCAAAGGACACACGATGAGTTCTGGGCTCAACAAAATGCACTGATCAGCGGGATGATCGAAGTCATCGCTGTTGACTCTCCACCGTACCGTGACTAACAACGGGTGAGCCTCTTCTCTGCTTCGTTCATCATCCTATACGATGGATTCCTCAGTGAAACTGAGTTTAATAAAGTTAAACCAAGGCTACCCAGGCTAGGAAAACCCACAGTTTCGGGCGACCTGGTTGCTGCTTTTACAGGCCATCGACATCTGAGCCGCTGCCAAACGCCGTGCCATTAGAACCACTCTAGTTAGAACCACTCGGGCGCATTGCAGCAGCTTTTTTTTTCTCAAATTGTTTGACCGCCTCTGCCATACCCACTGTCTCACCAGTTTGAAACACATCTCAACATTTAGTGGGTCTGATGTTTCAATCCTATAGCAGGACCTTTCTCAAAAGGCAGAGAAAGGTCAGAGAAAGGCAGATAAATTTCAGTCAGTAATATAAGCAGCTCGCAACATGTTTGTATATCGGTTTAAAACAAAGCGAGAAAAGACATTTGGGAGGATTTTACTTCGGAGGAGCAAAAGTAAAACTGGGGGGAAGGGAGGGGAATTTCAGAGCGAGGGGCGAAATCGACGTGGGAAATTCTCTTCTTTTGCTCTCACTTTCACCATTGTAAGTCAGGTGTCACTTTCATCTGTCAAGCAAGATGCGAGGCATGAGAGGGGAACTCTCAGTACGGCTGCGAACACAACAGCGGTGACAAACAACCCGGTGGAACACAACATTGAACGGAAAGGAAAATGGAGACGGATGATGACGAACTGCTAGAGTTAAGAGAGCTTGTGGCCAGACTACATATTTACAGGGCGAGGATACGGCACCAACTGCAGCTTTGCTACTTCATCATCGCACCCATAGGCATCCTCCTGAATGCACTCTTCCTCCTGGTGGTGCTCCGTGTCAGATCCATGCGTACCGGCCTCAACACCTTCCTGGTCAACCTGGCCATTGCCGATTCCGTGGTTCTACTGAGCAGCTTGCTCCTGACGGCGTTGACCGTCCAGGAGGCTCTGTCGCCGGCAGAGGCCCAACCGGGAATCCGCTTCCTCGTCTGGCTCAACTTTGCCGCGCAGGCCACCTCCGTCTGCTCCATCACGGCCATGGCCGCCGAACGGTATATGGCCGTCCGGCGGCCGCTTGCATTCAGAGCCTCTGCCAGCGGGGCACGGACGGCCAAGATACTGGCCGGAGTCTGGCTGGCTGGGCTCGGCGTCGGGTCGGCCTTCACCGGTCTAGCGGACACAACGCTGGAGAAGATGGTCGCCTACCGCATCCTCCACCTGGTGTTCTTCATAAGCAATGCATCCATCACAGCTTCCCTGTACGTCTATTTGGTACACCGACTAAACAGGCAGCCTGCTCTCATCGCACTCCAAAACACCAACAAATCCCGCCCGAAGCACAGGACCATCTGCATGCTCATCTTCAACACGGCCTTCTTCTACCTCCTCAACATCATGGAAATCGTGTACACGTCTCTGTTGATAGTGACCACCAGAGACTGGTATAGAACTGACCTGGCTTACGTGGAGAGCAACATCACGGCGATCCATGACGTCAGAGCGTGCCAGCTGGTCCTGGCACTCATCAACAGCTCGGTCAACTCCTTCATCTACAGCATCACAAACGCCAAGTACCGGTCAGCGGTGGCAGAATGCTTCTCTTCTTTGGCGCCATGCAGCCGCGGTGCTTGCGGCCAACGTCATGACAACCGTCGACACTATCGCTCTGGTAGACCCGACCAGTCCTCGAGGCCAGGGCAGCGGACTCAGCTTCGGGTCCAATACGTGGCGGCAGATTACAGAGAAGGTGGAGGAACTGACAGCGCAGAGACAATGGAGGCACAACGCCCGAAGGCAACAACGGCGATCAGCCAAGACCAGGGTGCCGATGACCGGCGGAATCCAACTGAGCGACGACCAAGAACCCATCCACCACTTATTCCCACCCACCAAAAACCCAACCGACAAACAGGACCCATCAACGAGGAACCCATCCACTAGGAACCCATCAACCTGGAACCCATCAACCAGGAACCCATCAACCAGGAACCCATCAACCAGGAACCCATCCACCAGGAACCCATCAACCAGGAACCCATCAACCAGGAACCCAATCCCAAGACACCCATCAACCAGGAACCAAGTAGCTCAGACCCATCTACTAGGAACCCAACCACCAGGGAACCATCCACCAGGAACACATTCACCTGAAACCCATCCACCAAGAACCCATCTCGCAGAAACCCATCCACCAGGTATAAACATTTACCTGGAACCCATCACCCAGGAACCAACCAGCTCAGGCCCATTATATGTGTATGTGATTATATACTGGGCCCAATTTCATAGAGCCGCTTAAGCACCAAAATTTGCTTAAGCATGAATAATTATCCTCAAAAGAATCAGGTTGCCAGCCAAAATTCCACTTGTATTTCACACGAAGCAACCAATAGTAGAATATGAGTCAAGTACAACAAGCATCAAGTGAGATACGGTTGGCAATCTCGTTTTAACCAGGGGAGAAATTTCGTGCTTAGCAGATGTGCACGCTTAAGCAGCTCTATGAAATTGGCCCCTGTATGGCTAGTGCTTCTGAAAGCCCTCTAACTGGCCTTGGTATTTCTATCGCGAAAATCTGTGCACACTTAGATAGTTCATTATAGGTTCAATTAATGAAAACTGTTTATTTACTTGGAAAACAAATCAGAGTTCTATAGATGAGACCCATAGGGATTGTACACAGGTTGTCCATTTTCCGTATAGGAACCTATTTCCCTCTATCTTACCCACAGCAAGTTGACGTACCATTCAATATGACTGCCCAAAATGAGGGAAGTCCAGTACAAACCTCAAGGCCGCATCTGACTGGAACATTATTACGTCCACTCGGTGAAAACGGAGTGGCACTTTCGTAGAGAACACTGCGAAATCTTTGGACGAGTCCCATAAGGTTTGAATACAAAGTGTCGAGTGTTGTCAGCACTCTGACCACCTGTGAATACAGACCCCTTTGGGAGGAAGTGAACAATCCACGAGCTCGGTGTCGGCTCTGCAGATTGCAGCCTGTGTCGCCACAGACCCGAAACATTAATTTTGTCGGGTGTCGTCGTCCGTGACACCTTGCAGCTCTGTCATGGTCCAAGGGCAAATTCCATCTCGAGAATCTGAAAAAAAAACACAAGCAGAAATAAAAACAACCATCATTATTTAGTCTTGAGACGAACCAAAGAAGTCGAGATAATTCGGATTCAGAATTATGCTTTAATCTCAAACGTTAGAGGGCCTGACGTTTCGATCCTAGCAGGACCTTTCTCAAAGGCCTTTGAGAAAGGTCCTGCTAGGATCGAAACGTCAGGCCCTCTAATTTTTGAGATTTATGTATTGCAGGTCATTTTTAAATAGTCAGTGAGCAGTTTGCAACAGTTTTTGTATTAACTTTAGATTTATACTTTTAATAGCAAAGGACTTTTATATGTGATATACAAAAATGTTGCAAACTGCTTACTGACTAAAATTACCAAAATGTAAATCTAAAATTTAGTGGGCCTGACGTTTCGATCCTAGCAGGACCTTTCTCAAAGGCAGAGAAGCCTTTGAGAAAGGTCCTGCTAGGATCGAAACGTCAGGCCCACTAATTTTTAGACTTTTATATGTATAATCTACAACAAGGAAAGGAGGCAGTAGTTACTAGGGCCTAGTAACAATTAGTCAAACATGCATATCTGATGGTTAAACTGCTGAAATGAGGTAATGAGTGAAGACATAGCTGCAAAAACTGGATCGATCACCACGGTACTGAGTCATAAAATATCACGATCTTTAAATGATGCGCTTCAGGTGTTACTGTAATGAGTATACGGAGGCAATGACTGTATAGTAGTCCTTTATTTGTCCTGGTTTCTCCCCGAGCGCTTTTCTTTGGTGTTCTGTGCCCTTTTGTGTGAGCCAAGTCGGCATGCACTTTTTTTTAGTTATGTTATTGCATAACATTAGGGACTGGCCTTAATAAAAGGTGGCTGCGCAATTGCTCCACCTTACTTTCCACATCGAGACACGGTCGAGGCCACACCAAGGCAGCCCCTTCAAGCCATTTCTCCAGCAAGCACACCACCACTAGTATCCAGCTGCACAGTCGCCGTGGTAGATCCGTTTGGCAGTAGTATTCAGCCAATATGTAAGCCACGGTGATCGCTGCAGCACTGGTAAATATTTAGCTTTAGGCGAAAGCCCGCCGCGATCTATTTTCACTTTTATTTTCTTCTGGCGCGTATAGTAAACCAGCGTACAGTACCAAATTAGCTCCATTTTAATTTCCTCCTGGCGAAGTAGCCATACTTTCATTTACGCGTTTTCATAAGTTGCACAGCTATAAATGACTACTGGGGTTAGTGTATATGCAGTGGGTGGCTAAAGTGGAAGTTAACGACGAGTTACATATGTCCCACAACGATCCGCAAGGACCATCGGGCCATGTAGAGTCTGTTTCGAGGTCTTCATAATCTTTGCTGACATCACAGTATCACGTCTATAGATATGAGTAGTAGTCAGTGTTTCATTACAGACATTTCCATAGGTTGTATTTACTTATATGCATTGTAATCTTTTCCTCTTATAAATAAATTCTTTGGTCCTATGCATTTATTAACCCGATGATCAATTAATGATATCCAATTTGTGGATCAATACCCTATATCCTTATTTCCATATAATACACAACGTAATTGTTTTATACACATGTGCACTATCTCTTTTAATTGTTACTCACTACTTCCTGGACCTACATGTACACTGCCTCAAGCATTGTTTTACACAGTGAGGCTGACCAATGACCCTGAGTGGTCAGTGCTCTGTCCAGTGTTGTACTCCTGACTATGATGAGTCATCGTTCTTTCAGGGAAATTCTACTCTGACTTGTTTGTTTCTCAACATCTCATAATTCTTTCTACTAAGACTATTTCTCACTTCTCCTGCTACCTTCATCCCAGCCACATCGCTTTTCCTCGCACTCCACCTTTCAACTAGGGTAGCACAGCAAGATCTGTACAAGACACTTGTATATCAATAAAATGCCATTATCTCAGCCCAAGTAAAATTAGTGTGTTTATTTCATCCCAACACTAAAAATCTACTTCCATGGAAGAGTGATGATTTATTGTTTTACCACATGTTTTTGGTTTGGATGGGCAGTTTTCCACTGTCTAATAGTTTGAGGCCAACAGCTATATGTAGGTATGCTTGGATTCTACACCTGCTTAGGTGTGAATCTGGTGTTGGACGGATAGCTTTCATGACGCAGGGTGATAATGTCTATAATGTACTTTCATGTTGCCAATGTTTTGTATAGAGCATATGAGTCGACAGTGACGTCTTTTCATCTCAAGCGGAATCAGTTGTAAATCTTGGAGCATAGCTGTGACGCTGGACGTCCGATTTGGTTTAACTTGGATTCATGGACCTCAAGAAAACATTAATAAAGATTAAAAACGGCACAAGGCATTATACTTGAAATGAGTTGCAATAAAAAAGAAAAATACAAACAAGTGGAGCAAAAGTAACAGCATAAAACACGATTCATTCGGTGGTCATGGAGTTGGTAACCTTATCACTTTGCCCTACCAGAAAAAACACCTGACTAGCCGGGCGTGCCGTTCATCAGCCACACTTTATGGGCCCGGGCCCCGTATAGGCTGTCAAATTCGCAGGTCACCATATCGATCGTAGCCCAGGCACATCCTATAGCCTGATTGTAATCAGTGTTAGGTCTTACCCAAAGTGAGAGGCGGAGGCAATACACATTTCTATATCAAGATCTTAACCACGGCCAAAATTGGTGCAACAGCCAGAGCCCTAGCCACAACCAGAACTCTCAGTCATGTCAAAACAGGGTCATTTAATAGTTCATGCCCAAGTCAGAAATAATCATGGTAGCTGGTGGCATATAACTGCAACTCCCTTTTCAAGTCAACAGGTGCAAAATCATGTCAGTTCAGGCCGTATAGGTCGAAGCCCAAGATAGGTCTATATCAGCCGGTGCCGGTTACCCGCTGGAAGGTTAGGGTGAACTAAAACTATCGTTCCAAAATGATCTCAAAGTTCGCTTTGCATCAATAATCAGCCTACTTTTGATCAACAGTTATAAAAACTTTTGGTGAAAATGCCCTATTGGACTTTTTATTCAGCCCCTCCCAAAGAAATATCATGTTAGGCCCTATATGCCTATAATTATGTTTTACTAATGCAGCCTATCAAAAATAAAATTCCCCCAAAAGTCCAAATTTTTCATGATTTTTCACTTCTTAGAACTGCAGTATAGTGATATTGCATAATAGAATATAGGGACCAGTTCAGTAGTAGCGTTGCCCAAACGCCAAAAAAATGCCGAAGCATGAAAAGCCTCCTTGGTAAAATCAGATTGCCAGTCAAAGTGCCGTGCCCGTGAATTTCATGCCAATCACCTAATAATGATTAGCAAGCGCAGCAAACAAACGCACCAAAGTCGAAAATGATTGGTAATCTAGTTTATAGTCAGGAAAATGTTATATACTTAGGCCTAGTTTTGTCTTATCTACTTTCTTCATTTTGTAGTCGTTTGAAATTAAAGTACAGATACATGCTTTGAAGGTAAATGCCACTGCCCTGGACCCTCCACCCGGTGCACAGCTGAAGCGATAGTCGACTAAGACTTAATCAATGAATTTTGCATGGTGGAAATACTAAGTGGAAGGTTTGCGGTGACACCATGTTACACTTTTCTTTCGAGAAGGAAGTGTGGCTCTGAAAAGAGCCGGTAACTCAACGTTCCGGTAGTGTGTACTCTGCCCGTAGTCAGGAGACTGCTGTATTCCAACTGTCATGGGTGTTTATAATAACGCAGTGGCTGTTGTTACGGCAGTCGTCCGTGTGGTTTCCTGACTTGATTGTATTTCGTCAGCATTGCAGGCTGGTTGAAGCGGTCTATTAGCTGATAGTCTGGTTCCAAGAGCTAAACATCCTGACAAATACTGTGAAGTCAGGGAACCACACGGACGACTGCCGTAACAACAGCCACTGCGTTATAATTATGCCTAATGGGGGATCCGGATGGGGATCTGGTGTAGGAGGAGGCTGAGGCTAGATTTTCCAAGTATTATGTGCTGAGATTTGTCATCACGTACCGCCTACTGGGTCATTCAGCTTTAGGCCTGGAGGGAAGGCCAAGTTATTGAGAAATCTGGAGATAGTGGACTATTTGAACAAAAGACCCAAACACGAGGGCTGGGTAGCTCAGCTGGTAGTTCAAGTTTATCAATAACAAAAACAAACAGGACTCTGATATATTTGTGTTTCTGGAAAGACCTTCATTATTTTAATGAAGTTTCAGGAACTACATGTAGAATCCAAAGGTCAATATTGCTTAACAAATAATGTGAACAATAAAATTGCATATTACCCTTGATTTTTTAGTTCCAAAACCTATGAGATCAGCATTAAAAAGCAAGAATATATTTTTCTGTAAATTTTGACACAGAATGCTATCAGTATTATGAAACCTTAAAATTTAGTGGGCCTGACGTTTCGATCCTAGCAGGACCTTTCTCAAAGGCGGAGTCTTTAGTCAGTAAGCAGTTTGCAACATTTTTGTATATCACCTTAAGTATTATGAAACATTATTAGTACATTTTCAGTTTCTCTGATTCTGAAAATATCATCCACAGCTTTGTAAATGCAGCATCACATACATCTTTAAGTGAAGATCTGAAACACGATCGTCTTATAAAGTTCTAGAAATATGCCTTTCATTATAGTGAATCAAAAAGTTATACTAATAATTTTGAACAATTAGATTCTTTCCGGTCTTGATAGACGCCTTGAATGGGCTGTATATGTTTTTCCCCCACATTTGTATTTTAATGATTATTTTTTTCAACCCCTCATCCTACATAGGATCGCTGCTCAATCGCAGGTTCCATTTCTTCCTCATCGTAAAAGTCAACCATTCTCTAATTCTTTTCAAGATTTAGTCCTAGGACGAACTGTAATCCCTGTGGTATCCACAAGGCTCTGATCGCACGCCATAGATATTCACAGGTCCTCTCTGCTAGACTCTACTCTCAGCTTTGTTCTTCAAGCAGTGCGGCAATAGACTCTCATGGTCGCCCGAAACGAGTCTTCAGTGACCGAAACAAGGTCTTCAAGAGTCCTGGTTTGCGGGGTTTATTCACACGGGTAGTATAGACATATGTCAGTTCCTGGAGAACTTTGTCCAGATTAGGCCGGTTAAAGGGTAACCTGTGCGTACATTTCCTACCCAGAGATTTCAGGCAAGAAAGATTGCGGCCCTGTGGAGCAATATCCAGAAACAGTTGTCCCAGACTGTAGATGTCTGTTTTTGTATTGTATTGGCTGGTGCCCTCAATGATTTCAGGCGCCAACTGAGCGCAGTGCTTGTAACAATGACGTTTCTGCTGAGGAGTCTTACGCTCAGGAGGAGGCGGGTTATCAATAGGATGAGCAAATCCCAGATCTATGATTTTACCCTGCCAGTTTTTGGTCTGTGGATCTTGGCAGACCATAACATTGCTATTATGCAGGTCATTGTGCGTCCAACCTGCCTCATGCATATCCATGAGCCCCTTGGTGAAGTCTATGGAAACTTTCAACCACTCCGTTGACGTCATCCTCTTGGACCACTTATTGGACATTTCGTAGGCACTCCAGGCCGAGCGCTTGTCCTGGCTGCCAAGGAACTCCATGGCGAAGGCGTAGCGATCCACGGTGCCCAGGAACCTGGGGAAAGCATCGCTAGAGGAGACAGCGTTCATGGCCTGCGTCTCTCTGCTGAAGGCCTCGGTGGCCCGGCCTGGATGGCAGACATTGGTCAGTTTCTTGACCGCCACCAGAGTGCCGTCCGATTGGCTCTGCATCAGGACAACCTGGCCGTAGACTCCCTTGCCGAGTTTGACCGCCGAGTAGGAGTTGCCCTTCTTGGTCATGACAGGGCTCAGGTCATCTTTATCGATGGCTGGCAATGGACCAGAGGAGGCCGGCTGAGGAGTCGATGTCTGAGGCTGGGTGGGGATGGGACTTCTTGGACTTTGTTTGACAGGTATTTGTCCACTGGAAATTTAAAGGATGAAAATCCGTAAGTCTTTGGCGTATAATAATTATGTTGTGTCAACGAGTGCACTTGTGCAATCGTCACGACTCAAACCATTCGACTTGATTTAAGTCTCACCTTTGAGGGTTCTTGGGACTAGCCTTCCAAAGCTGAGTGAAAGGCTGTTGCACTTTCATTGCATTGACTGGCTGAACCTGAATCAGGAAAAGTAATGAAACATGAACAGAATTAATACTATGCCATTAGAAACGTAATAACAATTTGGCAATATTATTGTCTCTCGTTCACATTATGGAGACTTCTGAACAATGTTTACATATCAAGACATTCTTGTGTAAATATGAATAGAAGCAAATCGGACTATTGATTTCTGTACCTGTAAGTCCTGTGCCATTTCGTAAGAGATGCGAACACCTGCAGCCCGTACAAGGTGCCCAGTTGGTTCCTTCACGAGATCAACCCTCGTGGGATGCTGTGAAGGCCGTTGGTCGGGGCGGACTTGGACCGTGGACGGGTCGAGAAGGCGATGGCTCTCACCAGGAGCCATCAACGGCTTCCTCTTAACAGGGGCTTGTTGATGAGTTGAGGCATTCTCTTCAGGGGATGAGGTACCCTTACTGCCCCCGCAATCAACTGGCATGTCAGGCTGATAGACAAGCTGACTCGATCTGGGATTGGTACACAGAGTAAGGAGGGATAATACCTGATAATAATGAATGATAAATTAGATAATAATGAGTGAAATCTATATTCCTTATGATATGATATCGTGCCTTACAAGTGGCTATACAGCAGAAGTTTAAGTTTTTGCTCTAATGTTTTGCTGAACTCGTGAGAAATAATTATAGGCCTAAGGAGCGACTTAGCTTGAAAGACGATTATCTCAAGCTGAACTCATTCAGGCATACCTTAGACATTATCAATTTATATATGTTCGTTTACAGAAAAACTCAATATTTTTTACTGCTTACCTTTTGAGCCAGCTCTCAGCCAAAGCCTCGTTTGCCATAACGACTTGGTTATGGGCCGGATCATAGCGAGGTACACCTCGCACCTCATCTAGGATGTCCAACGGTGGCCATCCGGGTGAGATAGCCGTGCCGTCTCGGCGGGCTGCTACCGCTGGGTGGAGCGACGCCAATCGGCAGACGCTCGGGGATCTTAGGAGATTTAAAAATAATAATCAGACCGGAGAAGGAACAAATGAAGAGGACAGCGAGACTTAGAGTGTAGTGTTTGTCAAATCATTGAGTAATAGCATAATTATGTGACCCGGCACAGCATAATAAGAAATAACCCCCACTTTTGAGATTTTTAGATTTTCTAATAATGTGAAAGAGTATACCATTAGCTTTCAAATGATATCAAAATTATTTCCGAGTGAACTTTGTTGTACATTGTACAAGGGGACTTCGCTCGTTCATTTGGTACCAGACACAATATAGCAGCACCTGTCTAACTCCTCGAAAGCGGCCATTCAAAAAGGCAGGAACTTTACATTTTCATGAAATCAGTACACAAACACTCCCCCGAAATCCCCCCTTTTTAACATTTAGAGACGGATTTTGGAAAAATCCTTTGGACATAATATCCTCCAATACATTACCTTTCCGAAAATACCCCCCAAAAAGATTTTTTTTATCGAATTGAGAAGATACTTTGACTTCAGGCGTTGTTTACTCGAAAAGCGTTTTGGTGGGATATTCCTTATGTCGCTGTGCCGGGTCACATAATAATCTCTCTCGGTTATGACGGGATAGGCCTAGCCTATTATACCTTTACGCGGCCGTGTTAGCAATATTTTTTTATTAGGCCTAATAAAATGATTTCAACAGAAAATTATTTTGAATTTACTGCATGCACGTTCATATAAAACGATGATATATTTTCAGGACTCACCGGAATTTGGTGGACTGATATCCCGAGTCAAAGCGAATCATATTGTGCTCGTGAATAACACAGCAAAGGAAGAATACGTGTTCACACCGAAAGTTGTAAACTGGATCTGAGTGTGCATTGCTGGCGGTTTGTTGGTTAACATTCGACAAAGTTGCGCTGGCGACGCGTTTAGATCGCAGCATAGTGAATTATTGTGACGTAACAAAAGGTGTTTTTGCAATAATTTTGGAATCGACCCTAGGCTAATCATGAGGCTATGCAGTGCATGCACAGCGTGTACGCGCGCGCGCGTAAATACGCAGTTTGTTGACCTGACCGCAAACAGCGCTTCACCATAGATTATCTATGCGCTGCACGGACTGAGAACCTAGGATCGAACGCGCGTCAGCACTGTTGGTCGGATTGATCGGCTGCAGAGGGCGCCCTACTCAAGAATGTCGTGCGTTATGAATAATTGGGCTTCCGCGATATCGGCTCCGGGTTCCGCTCTGTTATCAAAAATCATAAAACACAGGTTGGAGTATACCTACTTTGTTGACGTTGAAGGTTTTTATTTTTTTTAAAGTGTAACATTAAAAAAGAACACGTTATTAATGGCCTTCCATTTTCACGTGATGTAGTTTTGTAGGCCTATAAAATCGATGAAGAGACCAGATAAGAGTTAGACAAAGCCAGAGCCTGAGCCTAAGCCGATCGCTTTGGAAAAAAAGGTCTAGGTCATCCAGGCCATCACATGCAGACCTCTTCTCCTGGCCTTGTGTATGAGACTGTTGCTTCTGTCTCTGGTAAGTCTAGTCTGGTTGTTCGCCTGATGGGTCAGCTACAGGGAGGTCGACAGCTTGAGCCCCAGATCGCAGACGTAATTATTTTGCATAATTATAACCATGATAAACAACCTAGTACAGTACAGGGAAATATCGTCAATAAATCAAAAATAAGGCCTAGTGCACTCAAAGGCAGTTAATGAGCTTAAGATAAACAAAATTATATAAAACATGTAAGAAAGGAAATATTTTATGCACAATACCAAGATTAGGCCTAAGCATGGAGCTCTATAAATAAACTAGAGTGCGCACTCATCGCGTGACGCGTGCCGACAAGGGGACTGCGACGCCATTACCAAAGAGGTGCAAATGCATGGATCTCTATGGGGCAAACTAATCCCATTTTTTTTCCACAAAAGAAAGTAGGACATTAAAATTCGCCAATCCCTTGAGGTATTGATGGCCTTTCCTTTCATTACTAAAAACCATTTCTATAACATTTTAGTTTCCGCATTCACAACCTTTCGGCTACAACTTTCCCATTCATAATTACGCGCGATTGCTACTGACATCCGGGCACTTCGAGCTGAAGTTGACCTCTTTGGTAATGACGGATGCGCGTCCATGTCGGCACACGTACGTTCGTACCGCGCGTTGATAGGGGAGTGCGCACTCTAGTTTATTTATAGAGCTCTATGGGCCTAAGTCAGTTTCATTTTGAATGATTCAGTTCAGTTTCCTTACGAAATAAACCAACAATCTGCAGATGATTCACGCCAGAATCCTTATTCTGAAACTGAAGTAGTTCTATAGATTTCGGTACATCTGCTGCTGTGGAGTTCTTTACAGTGATTCTGTTCAGTCTAGACCCCCATCACTCAGTCTCTAGTTTTCTATTATATTTTCCTCCCCAGATATTTCTATCCTAATTCCATGTTGAAAAAAAGAAATAAAACATCAAAAAAAAAGGAAAAAAAAAAGGAAACAGTCAAAGTTATCAGGCTGTTATTTCAACTCATTTATCTTATTCAAATTATTTATTTCACTTAATCTCATTAATTATATTTGTTTAATTAAGATTATGCTTATAATTTAATTTCCCTTTTTAAAGATAAATTTTGCAATTATTTACAATAATTGTATTTTGTTTTTATTATAGGCCTACGTGAACAACTCCTTAATATTGAAAATATTCTGTAGCCTATAATTATATGAGTTTCATTATAAATCTCTGTTACAGTGTTTTTCCAATTAGTTAGGATATCCCCTGGACATAATTCTTTTTCTTTTGGGTAATCCCGCTGGAGCTAATTGGATATTGTTAATTGTTATCTGTTATGTTTATTTGTCACTCTCAAAATTTAGTGGGTCAGACGTTTCGATCCTAGCAGGACCTTTCTCAAAGGCAGATTTTATTTGTCACTGTGTAATTTGTTCTATTTGTGATTCATTACTTGTGATATCCCAGAAAATGAAATAGATATAAAATACATGTATATATGCCTAGCTAGTAATAATTTATACATGTAGAAATAACACAGAATATCCGTAGGCCTATCCTGCGCACTGAATCGAAGCATGTTCTGAAAAAGAAAAAAATGTTCGAAGGTTGTCCCCATGGTTGTCCTAGTTTTAGGAAATCCCCAATGCGGACAATAAGACAACAACTTGAACAAGAAGAAATACCGTATTTCTGGAAAGGAACCAACTTACAAATAAACTCTCAGTTCGGGCATTATATTACAACTTCCCAAGAGCGTATTATTTTGCCCCCTCTGTACTATGTGTAGACCTCGTACAGGTCTACCAACTTAAAGTGGAAACACTGAAAACCCAGTTGCCACAATAATACACGCATTTTAATAACCAAAGGAAGCGCGTTGCAGCTTTAAAGCCATTCAGCCTGGTACCCAGACTACGCACAGGCACCGCAACGGCATTCTACGTGTAAAGTCTCTCATCATGACGCCGGGCGTCCGACTCTAATGAATTGAATGGGGGAAAAAGGGCGCCATTGTCCCGTCCCCCCCGATCTGAAAACTATTGTATTGATCAAAACAAAATCGAATAATAATGTGACTAGCTGTGCACGGCGCTACTCGTCTTTGTCTGCCAGCATTTCCTGTTCAAACTGGAGGCTGAGAATGATGCCGAACCGGTGAGACGTCTGTCCAAATTCCAGCGGCTGGCCTTGCAGGGCATACGGCGGACGATCATGGAGCAGTCATCGGCGGCCCTGGGCCTGTGGGACAAGTCGAGCGAGGACCTTCTCCGGGACCGCTTCCCCGTGCACCGCGCTTGCCGCGACGGCGACGCAGGGGCTTTGTCCCCGCTGCTCGCCCACGGCAAGTACGACCTGTACACGGAGGACCAGTTCTACGGTTGGACTCCCGCACATTGGTCGGCATATCACGGCAAGGTACACAGCACTCAGCAGCTCGGGGCCCGTTAACAGACCCCCCCCCCGGTATTAGTCCGAGTAACTTAAAAGTCTTAATTGGACCCTTTACAATCACCCCTTTTGGGCCGCTAGGAGCTCCCCTTAAACAAGTTTTGAGATTGTCTGTCGCAGACAATCTCAAAACTCGTTTTAGGGGAGCTCCTACTACTACAGCGGCCCAGTAAGTGGGACTAGGGCGATAGTACTATTAAATATTATAAGTAGGGACCAGGGAATCCTGCTGGGAAACCCGATAAACTAACTAATAAACTATGTCAGTATGTGTTCGACTTCCCTTACTACCCCTGACCAAAACCCCCAGATTTCACCCCGAAAACACCCGTGAAACCGTCCCATGCACCCATCTTTGGATTAAGTGAGAATCACCGATTTCAATACTGATCATTTGTTTTACTCACATTTGGGGAAAAAGGAGAAATTTCCCCTCAGATGATCGCCCAAATCCCTCAAAATAAAAAAAGGGCGATTTTAAGGGTCCAAGTTACTCGGACTACCCCGGCATGTGCTCGGAACCTTGCTGGCGTTCTGCTGTCTCCTGCATCTTCTTCTTGGCATAGTCCGAGTAACTTGGAGCCGACAAGTCACCCTTTTTTCTTTATCGAAATTTGGAGTTCGGAATTCCAGATTTCGGTAAAAAAAGGTGACTTGTTGGATCCAAGTTACTCAGACTAGGTACAATTATTCTGAGTAACTTGGACCCGACAGGTCACCCTTTTTTTTCTCTAATTTTGGAATTTGGAGGGTCGGGTTACTGTACTGACCGTAGTGTTAGTCCGAGTAACTTGGACCCTTACAATCGCCCTTTTTTTAATTTTGAGGAGGTCGGGCGATAGTAGGGTCCAAGATTCTCAGTAAGGAATCACGTTCAAACAACAACGTGTTCGACTCTATAAGTGACCTCCCCCTGACTGAAACTCCCACATTTTACCCCCAAAACACCCGTGAAACCGTCCCACGCACCCATCTTTGGATTAAGTGAGAATCACCGATTTCAATACTGGTCATTTGTTTTACTCATGTTTTGGGAAAAAAGATAAATTTCCCCTCAGGTGATCAAGAAGATTCTCTCCCTTCTGACGAGCCAAAAGGCTGCTATTTTTAAATTGGAATAACGGCCGATGTACGTACGTCTGGGTACCGGGGGCACAGGCTAAGGGGCTCTGTGAGTGTGCGCGCATACACGCGTTGAGCCCCGGCGACTGTTTCCTGAAAAGCGCAAACCACACGTCGCGTGAATTGCGCTGGGTCCAACGGGTGGGCACGAGCCTCGAAAATTTGGTTCACAATCACAGCATGCAGCGCGCCATTTTCGGACATTGATTTGCGCTTTTCAGGAAACAGTCGCCGGGGCTCAACGCGTGGGTGTGTCGGCCACCGCACGCGTTGTCCCATGCCTGTTTTATGAACAGTGCAAAATGACCCAGTTCTCATTAAAACTTGTGTTTTCTCAATGGTGTCAGGGTTTGGGGATTTTGCCCCTATATGTAACTCATTCCCAGTTGAATTGATTATATCGTCAGCATTTCCACCCCCAACCCCCCCCCTTCCCCTCAGCACAAAAGCGCAAAAGACCCAGTTTTCATTAAAACTTGTGTTTTCTCAATGGTGTCAGGGTTTGGGGATTTTGTATTGGCCTTATGTGTAACTCATTCCCAATTGAGTGATATACAAAAATGTTGCAAACTGCTTACTGACTAAAATTACCAAAATGCAAATCTTAAAATTTAGTGGGCCTGACGTTTCGAACCTAGCAGGACCTTTCTCAAAGGCAGAGTCATTCCCAATTGAATTGATTATATCGTCAGCATTTCCAACCCCCCCCCCCAACCAGCTATTAGGCTATTAGGTCATCACACAAAGTGAATGCACGACAATGTCATTAATCATTATCGTCTGGAAAAAAAAATGGTTCTTTGTCCCCGATGTTTTCACCGGCAGCTGGAATGCTTGCAGCTCCTGGTTGCGGCCGGGGTGAATTTTGACGTGGCAACGCAGCGTTTCCATCAGACGCCCGCCCATGTGGCGGCCTTTGGCAACCAGCCCCACTGCCTGCTGTGGCTGATTCAGTCGGGAGCCAGCGTCAACACTCAGGTGGGGGATATGAAGTCATCTAGTGCCGAGTCCGTGACATCGATAGTGTCGGTTCTCGACGACACCGACCGGTAACCGTACCGTCTTTTGAAAACCGGTGTCGCCCCAGTATCAACTCCCTTGTCAACCTTGTATCAACTCCTGTCTCAACCCCTGTATCAACTCCTGTGTTTATCCCCCACTACCAATTCAACGTCTCTGTATCAACTCTTCAGGGATGAGATTCTTCCGACTTTTGGCAGAATTCCGACATTGGAACTTTGACATTCCGACTTATAATTTCAGTTCCGACTTTTTAGGATCCATGGTCCAATAAAAAAATAAAAAAAATAATAATAATAATAATAATTGAGAGAAGAGAAGTGATTCAAAGTGAAGTGACTGTACTGGTAGGTTTTTAAACCAAATGTATTACTGCTGAAGGTTTGTCAGATTTTGTTCCCATTATAGTCGTGAAATAAAAAAATGCTACCGACAGTAGTAACATATATGATAAATGTCAGTCAATTTCCAATACCGTACAATTTCCAATACCTTTGACACTGATTAAACGACTGAAAACTCAAAAATGATATTCAAATGATAATGTTTTGCTTTATAAAAAGATGGTTTAAGTGGTCAGAAATGGGTTCAGATTGCACCACAGAGCGTCTATAATCCCAAAAATTGTGGGCCTTTCAGTGGGCCCCGAACGCCATCTCGTAAGGGCTTCGCGCTTTGCGCTCGCTTGCCAGGACGGACAATTTCAGACATTTTAATTTTGGGAGAATCTCATCCCTGACTCTTCAAATTCAAAAGGGGCAGATTTTGGATCGCCGTTCTACAGAGTGATGCAGGAAGAATCCACTCACCCGTCTGTCTGCTGTTGATTTGCAGGACTATCTGGGAGAGACCCCGGCCCACAAGGCTGCCAGGAGCGGAGGGGTGGAGTGCCTTGGCATCCTCCGAGCCAACGGAGCCACATTCAGGTAGCCCACCCAAGCCTCCCCAGGGTTTGGCCGGTAACTGGCCCTCCATTGGCCGCTTGGCCACCCAGACAAAAAAAAAAAAAAAACTTTTTAATTTCAGTACCGGTACACAGTTATGGATGCATAACTGCCAACTTAAAGGAAATTAGGAATTCTTCTGCTGATAAAGAGGAATCACACTGTATCATAGTGTATCTTTCCAAGCAAAAAATTGGAATCAGTGATCAAGAGCTTGTAAAAAGTGATACATTTTTACCCTAAAGATGAATGATTCCTCCCAAATAGGAATTGTTGGTACCGTAGCTATTATGTGGATGTTCTTCGGCATGGATTTTGATTCCGATATGTTTAATGCAGTGGCTGTTGTTACGACAGTCGACCGTGTGGTTCCCTGACTAAATTGTATTTCGTCAGCATTGCAGGCTGGTTGAACCAGTCTATTAGCTGATAGTCTGGTTCCAAGAGCTAAACATCCTGACAAATACTGTGAAGTCAGGGAACCAAAAGGACGACTGCCGTAACAACAGCCACTGCGTATGTTTAAAGGAAACTGACGTTTGCATCCTAGCTCCTTGTGCCATCGAAACATCAGGCCCTGTGATATTTTTAAGTTTTATGTTTCAGCCAGTAGGCAGTGTGCAACTTTATTTGTCATTGACTCCGCACAGTTTCAGGCAGCCTGATTGAAACCATATTCAGCAGCCAATTATATACGGTATCTGTGAAATCAATCTATAAGAGTATACCATGTGTACCAGTGAGTCAATCTTGGCACAATATTTGGACATCAGTATGGCTCTTGTCAAGGCATTATCTGCCCACATGAGAGCCCGCTGTGCTTAGTCAATGGCGCCCAGTGACTACAAGTAGCTGCTGTTACGCCCAGTGACTACAAGTAGCCGCTGTTATGCCCAGTGACTACAAGTAGCCGCTGTTACGCCCAGTGACTACAAGTAGCCGCTGTTACGCCCAGTGACTACAAGTAGCCGCTGTTACGCCCAGTGACTACAAGTAGCTGCTGTTATGCCCAGTGACTACAAGTAGCCGCTGTTATGCCCAGTGACTACAAGTAGCCGCTGTTAGTGTTACGCCCAGTGACTACAAGTAGCCGCTGTTACGCCCAGTGACTACAAGTAGCCGCTGTTACGCCCAGTGACTACAAGTAGCCGCTGTTACGCCCAGTGACTACAAGTAGCCGCTGTTACGCCCTTTGACTGCAGACGAGCCTCCACTCGAGGTGGACAAATCTTTGCGGTGGTCAGCCTCAAGCGAGTGTACAATTTGCAGTAATGGGTGGATTTGCAGATAGGTGGATTTCCACTGTCTGTCAGACGGCCGTTAGGCTGTGGGATGTGCCAACACGCTGTCTCCCGTGGCAGCGCGCCATCCCTCAATCATCTACAGTAAAGGTCGCACAGTTGTTGTTGCTGCTGACCTGGCAAATCACTTGGCAGCTAGTTTATTTTCTCCCGGAGAGAGCTTCTCAAATCCCAGTCCAGATTTCATAGCTCTCTGCCGAGGGACTCACTCAGTGCATTGTTGTTTTCTTTACCGTCATAGGGTAGCTAACAACAACGGCCACACTCCGAAAGACTTGGCGCTGTCCTGCAGCAACGAGTCGTGCGCTGTCTACATTCAGCAGGTGGACAGCGCCCCGCTCGTGCCCAACGCCAACGGCCTGCAGCCGGGCCAGCCGGGCCGCAAAAGGGCCACCTGCGCCGGGGATGCGGCGGCCGGCGCCAACCTGAAGAAACCCCGGACGGAGAACGGACAGGAGAGGGCGCCCTCCCTCCCCGGCAACGGCGGCGGCGGTGACGGGCGCTACGCCGGAACCGAGAGTAAGCAGCCCAGGCTCTATGTGCACGTGTGACGTAGGGCTCTAGCTCTGAGGCAAGGGTGCGTTCGCTCAGCTTGCCTGGGCCTTCCGGGTCAGCCCTCCCCCTCCCCATCCCTTTTCAATTCAATATCAAGCCCTTGGTCAACCCTCCATCTCAACTCCCAACTCCCCCTTATCAACTCCCATGTCAACCACAGTATCAACTCCTGTATCAACTCCTGTGTCAACCCCTGTATCAACTCCTGTATCAACTCCCATATCCACTCGCGTATCAACTCCCATGTCAACCACAGTATCAACTCCTGTATCAACTGCTGTATCAACTCCTGTGTCAACCCCTGTATCTAATCCTGTATCAACTCGCATGCCAACCAGCGTATCAACTCCCATGTTAACCCGCCAATCAACCCCCATGTTAACCCGCCAATCAACTCCCATGTCAACCACAGTATCAACTCACATGTCATGCTCTTGTCTCAACTCCTGTGTCAACACCTCTATCAATTCCTGTATCAATTCCCATGTCAACCCCATATGAACACCATGTCAACCCCAGTATCAACTCCTGTGTCAACCTCGTCTCAACTCCTGTATTAACTCCCGTCTCAACCCCTGTATCAATTCCCATGCCAACCCCATATCAACACCATGTCAACCATAGTGTCAACTCCTGTGTCAACTCCCGTGTCGACCCCTACAGGTATATCAATTCCTGTATCAATTCCCATGTCAACCCCCTATCAACTCCGTGTGTCAACTCATTTAATAAATCCCATGTCAACCCCTGTATCAATTCCTGTATCAATTCCATGTCAACCCTGGTATCAACTCCTGGTTTAACCCTTCTACATGTATCAACTCCCTTGTTAACCCCTGTACCAACTCCCGTATTAACTCTTGTATCATTTCCCGTATTGACCCCTGTATCAACTACCCTGTCAACGGTTGTGTCCACCCCTGTGTCAACTACCATGTCAACCCCAAATATTCAGATGAATTACCCCCAACTTACCCAGCACACATGCCAACAAAAGGAGGTGTAACTTATAGGAGGAAGCCCAGGTTGACCCAGGGAGGCTAAGTGAACACCCTCATGTGAGAGGTGTTTACAATAAATTCATTGGCTTACGGCTTCATGAGCGCACACAGGAGTCTATTGGAAGCCACAGGCTAGCCACTACGGGCAAGTCGCATTGACTAGTGTGCTCTTTTCAGCCATAGCCACCGAGTACGGACGTGGCCTTATTCACTTACTCAATGTGTCAATTCACACAAGTAATGCATTCTAGGAGGGTGCTATGGGGTCAAAAGATACATTGACTACACATCCAATGGCAACACAGGCAGACATACATTGTACATGTACATGTACATGAATGATTGGCATTTTTGGTTAGTTACATGTACATGTACATACTGTACGGTACTGTACATGTACATGTACTTCTTGTCACTGTCACATCATACTGTACTGTACTGTACATACACTGTACTACACTGTACTACACTGTACTACACTGTACTACACTGTACAGATTTTTTATTCACTGTAAACGTTCTACCCCCTTAAACTATTGGTACATATGTACTGTACAGTATCTATATCAGATATGAATGCGTTTTGGGGAAGGGAACAGGGGAAGGGAGTAAGGGAAGTAGGGGAAGTATTAATCTTTCCTATACATGTATAATTTCCTTTTGTTCAGTCTTAAATTTAACCGTCCACTGTTAATTTTCACCCAAGAGGCATGCTGTGTGCATGGGAGTGCATTGGGCATTTGCCTGTGAAAAGCTGTTCGTGACTCAAAAGCCCAGTCCGCACTGGTCTTTTTTGGGGGAACTAACCGAGCAAATGGGTAACTTAACCATCTCAAGACCAGTGCAGACAGCCCAGGAAGTTTTCCTCCCAGGTAACTTGCCTGGCTCGAATGGGTACATGTGTAAGTTAACCAACTGCCTGGTTAAATTGACCAGTTCAGTTTAACCGAGTTGAAACTTTGAAAGTCCAGTGCGGACGCGACATCTCATTGCGTTTGTATTTTAGTCAATCGGTTAAGTTTTACCAGTCGTCGTTACATGCCGGTAACCCAAGTTCGGATGCCGGTAAGATTTACCCCTTGGAATGTTACCCACGGTCTCAGTAAAAAGAAGTGCAGTGCGTACACTGCTAAGCCTAGGAGTGACCCGCCTAAATGCATGCTTGATAAAGGCCGCTGTACACGAGAGCTATCTGCTGAGCAAAAATGCTCTCGAGATCGTTAGGTCAGCTTCCAAAAATATAATTAATATATAATATGATGGCATCAAAAAATATATTTTTTGCTCAGCACGTAGCTCAAGTCGCTGCACACGATGAGTTTTCATTCACCAGAGGCAAAAAAATCAAACAGGATAGATATTGGTCTCATGGCCTCTTGAGGCAGAAATCTCACTGAAAGTTCAGCGCACACGACAGCTACAGTACGTGCTGAGCTAACGACCTGGAGAGAATTTTTGCTCAGCAGATAGCTGTCGTGTGCGGCAGCCTTTAAGGCCTAAGTTATGAATGATCACATTCCTGCCTTGCGGAACTCAAATCCCTTTGTTAGAATTCGGTGCAGCGCTGGCACAGCATTTAGTGGCAATCTATCTCAGAAAATTGAAAATAGCCCTAGCAAGCTGTTTGGCCTGACAGGGTCTGCCCTACAGCAATCGGTATGCGCCACGGCAGTCCAAACTGAAAAGTACATACGTGTAGGTTTACACCATTTGCGAAGGTCAAAGAATTGCTTCCACACTATAAAAGTCAAACTCAACATAAGCTAACAAACCTGCATAGGCCTAGGTTTCGGCTCAATCCGTCAACCATGTCATGAGGAACACAGTGGAAATGAAATGAAATGCTATTTTATTCAGACATACAGTACGTGTAGAGGGCGGTATTTTTAAAAGGTATCCTTTGTTCCAACGATGGAGCGATCGTTGCCTCTTTCCTCGAAAAGTGGCAGATTTTCGCTCACTAAAATCTCACGGAATATTATGCCTGATACCATTGCAAACATCCTTTCTCAAATTTTGAGTGTCCGGAAAATGCTGTACCCTTCCTTTAAGTTTGGCCTTGGTACGGATGTTAAGGGTTGTTTCTCATTCTGCTGCCATTTTGATTTGCTTGCGGCACTGTTGCCAAACTGTGTGCAGCCTTAGTGGCCACCCCTTTGTGTATTCTCTCTGTCAATGATTCGAATGGGGCCTCGGATGCATGCAGCATGCAATAGGAATTCCATTCGTTTCCCTGCCATGGCAAACTGAACACAGTCATCAGCTGGCTAAGTGCAAACTTTGGGTGAAGTCTGACTTTAGGCGCTACTGTGAAGGCCATAAATGTCCCTGTTTTTGTGTGCGTGATAACTGACCCTCCAAATTTCAGCTAGCCCACCAATTGTTAGTGGCCTTTGGTGCCTGGGCCTATTCAGGCGTCAAACTATTCCTCTACACCGTGGACTGAGTCTAGTGATTTTTAGTGTTGGTCTTGTGCAGTGTGTGATGGGACTGGACCGGCTATGGAGCGCCTCTTTTTCCTGCACAATCAAGAAAGATGGCTCTCGAATGTTACAGTTAATGTATTGTTGAAATGACAAGCTTCAGTTTCATCACTTTGCATGCGACGTTTCTGGAAGATTTGACAGATTTGAACCATGCTAAAGCACAACGAAGCCTCTTGCCCACAACAACATACTGTATACCTGATCAATGCGTGCGCATGCAATTTGACAAGCGCAAAACTCATTTAGGGCACGGCACCCGATTGCACCAAACTCATCGTAACTCACGATTACCGTAATCACAAGACAATGAGTGATGCACAGAAACCACACGGCCTATTACAAGTTATCGATCATAAGTTGAGTTACGATTCATCGTAAGGCGTGTGTAATCCAGCCCTGGCTATTTAACACGTCTGAAAACTAGTAGTAAGGTTCTACAGTGACAAGACCTTTTGTCACGTTTTCAACTCCTACTCTCGCGTCCCTCAGTAAGAAATCATTGACGTCCAACGCCCATCAGGAACTCCAAATCAGGACACTTTTGAACTGCCTTTAATCCCCAACTTCCTTCAGTTGAAGTTGTTGGATTATGAAGTAAATACAAAAGATTGTAAGACAAAACTATTCCAAGAAATGTCATGTGCCTCCTCCCCCCCTCCCCCGATTTCCCTCTGTAGTTCTCCTCTTTGCTATGGACACTCTGAAATCATCCACAGCTAACAGCTTGCTTGTCCTTTTGTCTAAGTCTTCGGGCATGAACCTTTTCCTTTTTCTTCCCTCACCCTGCTTTCCTTTTTTCGTCACTGCTGACCATGCCGCAGCAAAACGAGCAGAGCTTTCCCTTCACTCTGTCCCTAGGCTGGCCACTCTAGAAGGAGGTTTGCGGCGACACCATTGTACAGGGTTGCTCTTTTTTTCTTAGTGAGTGTGAATTCCAATTCACTGTGTCACTGCATCGTCCATTGCACTGGCTCCACACTTGGTGAATGCAGCACGGTTGTGGTAAATGTGGGGTTTCAGGAGGGGTTCGTGCTATAGGATCAATCAAAAGTCGCTGAGTTTTGTGAGACTTATGTGCACCGTAGGTCATGCGGGGGTCAAGTTGACTCCCAATCCGGTCACAAGGATCCATGCACAGTGCTGACCATTGCCTCCCCTCCCTGCTTTGCTCCTCCCTGTGCTACCCCGAAAAAAAGCTGGCCGCCAGTCCTCGCTCCCACCGCCGTCGACGGCCGGCATCGGAGTGGACCCGACGCAGCCCTCGGCCATGGAGGTGGACGAGGGCGCCCTATCACCCACACCGGCGGCGGATAGGGACCGAGTCGTCAACGCCGGTGGAGGAGGCGGAGGCGGAGGTGGTGGGGGACCTGGCCAGGGTGCGTGCGGACGCTCAGCCGGGGGGCCGCCGGGACTCAGCCAGACCGCCCAGCCAGTCAAGAAGCCTTCGGCCAGGGAGAATCGATGGAAATACCAGCTCTTCTTCTGACCGAGAGAGAGCGACTCCCCTCCCCCCCTCTCTCCCTCTCCCAGTCAACTCCTCTGTGGCATAATTGGGTGTATGACGCTCTCCTTAATAATTAGTCTGTAACCCATGGGCAACCTGTAAGACCTTCCTCGATCCCCGCCCAAAAATCTTCCGCTTGGAAGAAGCTCCACTTGTTTCAAATCAAGGGACGAGACAAGTGCACTTTGCTTAATCCTGAGAGCACTTAAACCAAACGCTGACTGTATTCATAGTGCCTCGAATGAAGCAATGTCTAATTGGTGGATGGGACGGGATGTCTCATACCCGTTCAGGTTACCAGCATGTTGCCAACTCAAAACTGTGTGGGTTTTCTTTTCTTTTTTCAGTAGGGGTTGGGGAAATGCAGTGTACACTGCAAGTCCATCTTCATTGCACATGTAGAGGGGTGGAAACCCACTCAGATTAAGAAGGATTTAGCAAGCATACACATGTAATGTTCATATGCATGCCTTGCAAACAAACTTGATCCTTCCAAATACTCCCAAACCACCTGGGGAAACATGGAAGGTCCAGCTTATGCTGCAATGATAAGGGGTTAGCCTGTGGATATTATGAATTGTATCTGACTCCTACTCACAGTTTCATTGTACAGTATATTTACATTTTATACATGTACATGTACATGTATACATGTATATTACAGTGTACATGTAATGTATGTCATCCTGATTGTCTTTATTGGTGCAAAGTCAGTGCTCAGGATTGTCTGTGATGTGGTTCCAATGTTACTAGCCCTGTGTCTCAGATTTGATTTCCTATACATACGTGTATGTACATACTTTATTGTTAGTCCACATATGCATGGATTAGTGTGCTAGTAAAGAAAGACAAATCTTGGCCGTCATGCCTCTGACTTTTATTGGTGTTGTGGCTTGTCAGGCCTACTGTGCTAATTCCAAGGCGGTGAACTTGTGAAGTAGAATTTTGTGTGGCCTCGATCTAAAGTACTTACTCTGTACGTGTACCATAGATTATATTCCACGAATTCCATTGAAGGTCTGGGCTTCTCTCTCATCTTTGATGGACCCATCTTTGTCCCCAGACATGGACATGACTAACGGCACGGCCAATGAGCGTGGATCAGTGGGCCAGCGGTCTGTGGGGTCACCTGTGGCCAGTGGTCGGCCGGCCAGCGGTCAAGGGGACGGTCGGGCCGGCAGCGGCCCGATCAATTTGTCCCAGGACTATCTCACGCATTGCTTTTGTCCTGGCCAGCAAGTGAACAGAAAGTGCCGAGCCCTATTGGGACACTTTATCTGACCGATGGCGGTGCGTACTGTAACCCTGTTTGATTTTTATGAGGAGACGTTGCTCACCCTAGGAAATTGTATGGAGGTGAATTGTTCGTTGGCTCGGATTTTTGTCTGAAGGAATGGACAGTTTTTGCTGGGGACTGCTAGCCTTTGACAAGCTGTAGCAACTTGAGAAAGACTGGCATTCTGCAGCTGAAACATTAGCATATGCTGTCAACTTGTCAAGACATACTCTTCCTGTTGTTCAGCATTTTGTGGTTTTTGTATCGGTTTTCCTTGTTTTGTATTCCCCTTGTAATGTTCAACCAATTTTGTGTGGAAGGTCTGTGTCCACTTGATTTGTTTGTGTTTTGTTGTTTCTTTAAGAAATGGCAGGTTTAAGGTTGTTTGGTTCTCCATGTCTCCTTGCAGACGCGCCGCCCTCCAATGGGTGCATACTGCCCTCTGTAGTTGACCCTGCCCTTCCTCCGCCCCACCGCAGTAACGGACACCGCCACACGCCCACTCCTCCCCGCATGACCCCATCCCACCCAGCAGAGGGATCCATGGGTGCCCAGGCCCAGGCTCAGGCTCAGGCCCTGGCTCAGGCTCAGGCTCAGGCCCAGACTCAGGCCCAGGCTCAGGCTCAGGCTCAGGCTCATGCCCAGGCTCAGGCCCAGGCCCAGGCTCATGCCCAGGCCCAGGCTCAGGCCCAGGCCCAGGCCCAGGCCAGTCCGTGGGGAGACCCAGGGGCACCCATGCAGACTGACCCAGTCCATAACGGCCTGGAGGGGGAGTCAGTCCTGTCGCCGGCCGCCTCTGCCAGCGCGATGGAGCACCAGGCAACCGTTGCCATGGCGCAGGGCTACAACAGGCTCTGTGAGTCCATGTACACCTCAGCAGGCTATTGCCACTTCTTTTGATTCCACCTACCTCACTAAAAAATAAACCAGAGGTCTTGGGTTCAAGTCCTAGTCCAGTCAAAGTTTTCTTTGACAAAAAGATTTTTTTTTTTTATTTGTTTGAAAAATCCCCCCTAAATATAAAAAGGTGCTTATATTTATTAAATGTGTCTGGATACCATGGGTTTGCCAGGTTGTTTCCATAGCAACTGTTGGTTACTAGGCAGCCCCATTGCAAGCATCTAGCCATCAGGTACCGGTATTTCTGATAAATTTGACAATTGCCCACTGGTGTCAGGAAGTGTATGTTTATTGTTGCACGCTGAAAACAAAAATGGGTGCTTTCATCCATTAAACGTGCCTGGTTACCTGGGGGTGTCATTTCCATGGCAACCTGGGTCATTTGGCGATCGCCATTGCAACCATCAACCCGTAAACAATTTGTTTGCTGATTGCTTACTGCGTGAATACTGCCGTTGCCAGTTGTCTGCTTGTGCATGGAGTCAATGAATGTTTATTTTGAAGACAACGTCAATCATTCAAACAAAGGGTCCCTAGGCCTAGACTATATACATCTTAATTTATTTGATGTTTTTGTATGAGGATAAGGATTGTATCTTTTGTGTCTAAAAAAAAAAAACAGGGAGGAGGTTGTTTGTGTATTTATGACATGAATTTCCCCTTTATTTATCCTGAAATGGTATTGGGGATGTGTATTGTGTATTGTTAATGCATTTTATACAATTGTCAGTTGAGATGTAAATGATAGAGAACCTTGTGTGAAGAGTGCTGCACATGTACATGGACCTGTCTGCTACTCACTTTGTGTAATACTCCATGAATATCATGAATACATGTACCGGTATGCATGACAGTGGTATACATGCAGATGGGGTCAGAGTTCTGTCCCCCCCCCCGGATGCTATGTCAGGAATTACGGCATTGCTGTGTGTGGGATTACCGTGGTAAAAATGCAAGAGAGTCGTGCTTACACGGAAACCCATCTTGATGTACATGTTCATGTGTATTAGTCGGCCAAACAAGTGAGTGTATTCAGGGACATGCGTTAATGCACAAGTGGACTTGGAGCCCTCTTCTCCCACATGTTATTCTTTATCACCTTGTTGTAAATTGCTTGCTGTCTGCCAGCGACTAGATTGACTGGAAATACAAACATACCAGTCAGGAATATGCAAATTAATATGGAAAATTGGTGGCCAAGTGCAAAACAAAGTTATGGCACTTCCACATTGGTGTCGTGGAGGATAGAGGCTTACGAACGGCTGGATCGCAACGAGCGGCTCAAATTGGCTTTTGCCTGTGCGCGCCCCACAGCCATTTGTGTAGGCTGGGCATACATTGTGTACCGTATGGAAGCCCTTTGGCATGTGGCTGTAGCCTTAGCCATGGCCGTCATTTCAGACTGTTGAACCGAAGTTTGTAAACCATAATGTGTGTGTTTGTGTGACGTGTGGTTTTTGCTATTACAGTAGTAACTTAGTACCCTCGAGTGTTTGCGGTGTTCTCAATTGAAACCTCTTTACAAGGTGCCAAAAATGTTATGTCAGAGACTCAGAATAGTATTTTAAGTTTTCTTATATTTTAAGTTTCCTGAAACACATTTTTTTTACAGAGATATACATGTAGTTGTGTAAATTTAGATACAATTTGTAATTTATACTTTTAGCAGCACACAAGCTGTGTTTATGTAAAAAAACTACAATAGTTTTGGCAGGGTTTTAAACTTTTTACTTGTACAATAACATGTACATGTAGATCAGTTTGTGGTAACATTGTCTTGTGGGTGTTGAAGATAATTATGAAATTTTAGGATATTTTTACCTGCATTGTACATAAGACTACATATGTACATGTTGATGTACATGTATGTGAAATATCCCCAGGTGCTCTGTCTTGAACATGCATTTTGATATGTCTTTATCGAGTTGGCGTTTTTGAATATTGAAGATTACAGAATAATTTGTGTTTTGCTTCATTGCTATGGCTCAGGGCTCATCCATGTACATGTGTGTACAAGGTGCAGTACCGTAATTGTTGTACATGTACATTATGTATATTACATGTATACACATTATGTACGTACAAAAGTTGTACAGTACATGCACATGAACATAATTGTATACATACAGTGTATACATCTAGAGATGTACTCCTTAGAATTGATAAATTCTTGTGCATATAACCTTCTCATCTTTTAGTCATGAGCAGTGTAGCAATGTAGGAACAGTTTACATGTACATAAACCAATTGATGTACTGTACAGTGTACATGTACATGTACAGTACACGTATACGTATGTTTTGATACCGGTACATTACAGTGTACAGTACATGTTGTACACACTGTAATTACCCTGCCAATTACATGTACATGCAACTGGCCTTGTTTGTCGTTGCATTTTTGTTTTTAACTTCATTTCAATCTTGTCATTTTATCTACCGTATTTGTATTCATTCCCAGCTGGCTCGCAAAGGTGATAATCCTTTCATTTGCACATGCCCCACTGTTGCCCTTTTGTTTTAGAGTGAGCAATATGATTCTGTAGAAACTCTTGACTAGGATGTTTAGGTACATGTACATGAAGGGAAAAGAGAATTGAGTCTTCTAGCATTGCATGTACTGTAGATACTGTTATTGCAACCAAGGAGGCCTATTTGAAAGACAGTCTTGTGAGGACATGCCTTTTAGCAAGCTTTAAAGAAAAGACAATCAAACAATAGGGCTGTTCCCACTACGAAAATAATCGCGATTTGAATCGCGACTCAAAAACCGTGGGTTTTTTTTGGTCGTGTCCGCACAGGCCAAATAATCGCGTCGCAAATAAACACGAGCCGATTGCGGTTAGCATGTGGTCGCGCTGTGCAAGCGGGGAATGGCGGGAATTGCTGACGAAAGTAAACAAACCCTGTGCTGCACTTCCTGGCAGTAAGCTGCTGGCAGGAAATGCCATGCTTGCGCAATGCATAGTAGGCTTTTTAAACAAAAACGGTGCGATTTGAGCGGAGCATTTCCACATACATTGCTTTGCAAATAAAAGCGATTATTTGAAAAAATCTCACTCCTAGTGGAGTCAGAATCGCGATTCAAATCCCACTAATAATCGTGTTTATTGTGTCCCCACACGCAAAAAAAGTTGAGTTTGAATCGTGATTCAAATCGCGATCCAAATAATCGCGTTTATTTGGTGTAGTGGGAGCAGCCCTATAGTATCACACAGAGCAAGCCAGCAAAGACAAAACAATTGATTATTGAGGTGAGAAAAAATTTGATCCAGGAGAAATCGAGAGAAAACCTCTTAGAGGATCATAGACAGCTGAGTTGCTTTTCCAAAACCTGCATCGGGCACTGGCTCTGTCAATTTTTTGTACGTGTTTGGAAAGCAGTAGAAAACAGACGTTGTAAGTGTGCATCATGTTCTTTTTTTTTTTTAGATACAATGTAGTTGCAGGAAGTCCCGATGTTGATGACACCTTTCCCTGGTTGTTAGGGCGCTTTTCCCCCTCAGAAATCTACCGTCAGGGGTGCATTTTGCTAACTGAGAGATCCTTGCCAATGTCAATGTTTGTCAAGAATGGGCAAATCTACATGTATCATAACGTGTAGCAATCCATTTTTTACTCAACTGTAATCTAAAGACAATGGCAGTGCTTGCAGATTTGAAGATCTCGCCACAACCTCTTTCCACAATTTGTGTAGAAGTGCACTAACATTTAGTGACTGCTTTTGTGCACGTAACGACCTTTAACTGCCTAAGTAGTCCGTATATGTCCCTGGAAAGGTTGCCATGAACTTCAGGAGTTGCTCTTTAGCTGTGTAAATATTAATGCATGTATGTGAGGCAAGAGTTCCACACACAGACAACCTCCAAAATGCGTCACACCACGAGCAAAATGTGGAAAGTTTTGCGGTGACACCAAGTGTGTCATCTCTCTCTCGACATGGAGTCTGGCCGTGAGAAGAGCCGGGTCACCACAATGTTTCAGCTGGCTCACCATGCACACATGTAGATGGACTCATAGTAGCGTGTACGCAGAAAACGTAGTCGTCCTTCAGGCCATAGGGTTTGTGCATGGTGTGTTGACTGTATGTGGAACTCTTGCCACGTTTGAAAGTACGCGTCGATGTCATGTTCTGGCAACAGGCATAAAACCTCTGTGAGTGGCCAAGCCAAGTGCACATGTAGCCACTGGTACATACGTGTATGTCCTCTGGCCCCGGCTAGCTCACAGCCTTGCAGGCTTACCGTCCCCTACCTTTCGATGGCAACCATTGGCCACAAACCGACCGGCTTCCCCTGTGTAGTTGCACAGGGCAGCCACTGACTCTGCCAGATGTTGATCAGTCATCCATTATCCAATCTGCCTGCCGAGATGAATTGTTCCTTCAAACAGAGATCTATAACTCCCCAAAGTCAGACAATTTTTTTTTTTGTAGAACATTACCCCCGGTACAAATCAACCAAGCATCATTTTTTTTTTTCCTTTTGGCGTTTCCCGGTTATATTTTCGACCGCTTTCTTGACTTGAATGTCCGGGAAATATTCAAATCATATCCTGGCAGGACCTTTCTCAAAGACCAAATCTTGGCTTTGAGAAAAAGGTTCTTCATTTAACTGAAAAACACTTTCAAGAAATACAAAATTTATGCAATACTGCTTGCTGACTTAGATAACCAAAAGTTAACAAATCAAAACAATTAGAAGGTTCTTATTCTTCGATCTAAGCAGGATATTTCTCAGAGGCAGAAAGGTACATCAATTCTTCTACTTAAATTTGTTTTTGTATCATTAAGAAAAAGAAAACCCAAAACAATAGTACCGGTATACATCTGGAATTCAGCACCAAGGCTGGTACGTGTGGCAAGGTTCAACTTTCATTGCTTGGAATGAGGATTTGGATGACTGACTTAGTATTTGGCCAGATCAAACTCTCTTGAAACCGTCCTGCCATCGCTTAAAGAAGAAGAAAATTGAAGAGAAAAAAACCAAAAAAAAAAACAACAGAGGAAATTAAAAAAAAAGGCTGCATGCTTGTGGCTTCATTCTGTACTCGGAAGGGGTTTGGCGTTGTAACCAATAACTGACTGATTGTGGCCATTGCAAGGCTAAATTGAAACTCTTGATGCCACAGAACTAACCACGTCCCTTCACTGCCTACGTGTAAATTGTACATTTTGTTCTGTTGTACATGTATATTATCTGCTAGAGTAGTGCAAGCAAGGGTTTGTGATTCATTTTTGCGGTGTGGTTTTTATCCTTTTGTTCTCTGTGTTTTCTCTGTATTTTTCCGTGCAGCATTTTTTTGGGTGCATACAAATCGGGCAAAGATTTCAAGATCTTCGAGTCTCCCGGGAAGTTACTGGTGTTGTGGGAATCGTCGCTGGGGTTATAATTCTCTGGGAATGACGTATTTCCGTGTTTTGGCTCTGAGAGCCAGTGCCGGCTAGGGGCGTGATTCTTATACAGGCATGAGTTCCTGTCCTTTGCGGCTTTTTGACTGGAAAACTTGAAAATGGCCGCTCTTTGAGAAGATGATGATTGGAAGGGTGCATCAAGGCGCGGACAGTGGGCCGTGTTACTTTGTTTCTATGTGCTTTTCTTCTCAAGAATCACTTCTGCTGAAGAGATTGTAACTTAATGTAAATTTATGACGTCAGCTCTCTTGTATACTTTATAAATGGTGTGTGCTCACACTGCAAATGGTTTGTAAAAACTGGGGGAAAAAAAAGAGCATTGCTCATCTTTGATTCTCAATTTTTATTGGCAAGAGTACTTGAAAATAGCACTTCTTTCTGGTCGGTCAAACTGTGTAAGAAAGATGCACACAAAGTGTGTGGGCAGGGGATGAATTTTCCAACCTTAACATGCGATTTACAATTGGTAGCCTGTTGGAGTTGCACTAGGGCCGTTTACGAAATGAAGGCTTAGGCTCGGGCTTGGGCTTAGGTCATATTTACAGTATCTTACCCGTTAAAATTGTCCAGGGATCAAGAACCAAGTGTTTAACCCCTGTTTCTTGGTGAATACTCTGTACCTATATCAAGCCAACAGACCTTCAAATTTGGAAACACCTGGATATCCAGGATTGGTCAGATGGGGACGAAGCCAGAGCCTAAGCCTTCATTTTGTAAACGGCCTAGGTAGTATAGCGCCGATGGTTGTGAGTTGGTGCCAAGACCTTGCAGGGATTGCTGTGCAGTCAGATCAGATATGAGGGGCACCAGAGTGTTTTACCCGCATAGCTGTGGCTTTATAATTTCCCTTCATTGGCTTTTAAGAAGGTACCGTACATGGGGCTTGATACATGTAGTATGAAGGTATTCACTTTCTAAATTACTATAATGTAAACACATTTGTACGTACATGTTCATGTGTTTGGTTTTGTATCAAAAAAGTAAATGGAAATTAATACAACACATTCCTTTGAATTTTCACTGAAATTAATGTGAAATGCATAGTTTAAAACATATTTTACTGAAGAGTGAAAAACTGTACGCAGAATATTTGGATATGGAGTTTTATTAAGATACGGCATTCTATCGGAAGGAAAAAGTCTGAATTTTGTTTTCCAATTATATCTTCTTGTATGTTAAGCTTACATGTACATTTACATGTATTCGCAATGTCCCTTTTACAAACATTACTATGGATTTCAAATCAATACTATCTTTCAGGTCTAGTGGCTATTGTTGCAAATTATTTTACATGAAGATGAGGAATTTTCTATTCTGGGTGGCCTGATCGAGTTCTAACGGAACTCACTGGTCCAAATTCCTTGAATTTTCTGAGAAGTTTGGCAAGATCATACTTTTCTCGTAAATGGCACAAAAGTTTGGGTGATCACTTGGGACACCAGATTTTGTCAAATTTGGAAAATCTGCTGGCCGGCTTTCAAATTTGTGTGGCCCACCACACCCCCCACCCTGCCAGAGGTAGTATTGAGCCATGGTTTGATTATTTACTGAGAAGTGCAGAGACGGAGTACATGTATGACATAGTTGCTGACTTTATTTATGCAAGTTTGTATCAGATGGTAGGTACATTGTGATTGTACAGGTATATGTAAGTGTATGACGATTCCATGTGTGCTTATGAACTGATCTATTTCCCTTGAGGAACACATTGAAAGCAGCTGATACTGGCTTGTTCACATTGCCATGTATGTGTGATATGTAGAAATGAATTCTGCCTCCTGCCTTTGGTTAAAACCCGTGATCGTTTCAGCCCTTTGTCACGGAGTGACTGACCGACAAATTGATCAAGACGTGGTGGGTCACGGTCAAGATTTGAGCAACCGCAGATGGTTGGTGGTTGGATGATGGACTACGATGGGAACAAACCGGGAGAGAGAACCATGCACAGAGATTACTGCTGAATTACATACACACATACATGTACATGCACGTGTGGATGGGTTGGTCATTTTCGCAAGGTTGTTTGGTGTTGCATGTGAAGAAGTTTCTTGGAAAGAATAAAGACTCGGAGAGAAAAGTTCACTGATAATCTATGGCATAGTTGTCGTTTATTACTTCTTCTTTTTTTATTCCCTTTTAAAGTCTACATAAAACCATTCTTGTATACACCTACAATTGTATAGTTGTTAACGTCAATTTATCACACAGTAAAACATCATGCCACCTCAATATGCATTAGGCAGGCTGCTTATAGAGAGCAACTTCTATCTACATAAAACTGCAGGTAAATCATTCCCTCAAGACTCTTGTCTTGAGAACTTCAGAAATGCTGTTGCTTATTGTAAATTCTTTACAACTGTACAGTATGTGAACACGCCATTTTTTTTCTCTTCAAAATGACGAGTGCCTGTAGACCTGTCTAATGTATCACTGCCTCCAACACGTTTACCCTTCTGCACAATGACTAAAACTACAGATATCGGTGTCACGGCACATTTTTCTCAAAACTCGGTGTGGTTTTCAACTAGACATTACAGACACATGGGAAATCCTGTACGTAGGACTAGTATTGCATGGAACTGTTGGTAAGAAGCCTTTCAAATAACTCCAGGCAGAACCTCCCACCTTAACATTGATTGTATTTCACGATTGCTCGTTTAAACGAACACGGTGTTCCCTGGAGATTTACAGCAGTTAATGGTTAAAATGCTTGACTGGAGCCCCTATCCGGGGAAATGAAACTAGTTGACTGGATAGCTCAGATATGGTAAGGGCGCAAAACCAGAGGTCTCTGGATCAAGTCTTGGTCCAGTCAATGTTTTCTTGGTCATTTGTTTCAAAATTGTTCCAAAGATCTTCCCAGCCATTTTTTGTCCCCTTCCTTGGTTAGCTTGATCTATTCTTTTGGTATTGAGATGCTTCACATGAATAAAGTGTAACTGAACCTTTCTGATTTTAGAGAATATGAAAGCTACACGTACATAAAAGAAACGGAGTGTAGTGTACACTTTCAACCAAACTTTGCTATCTTGACCCAAACCCAGGTTGTCTTGGTTTTTTTTTTTTTTTAGAATTTGGCTGCCAACTTTCAAAGCATACGTGTGACTTGAAATCGCACAATGTAGTCCAATCCCTGTAGCGTTGCCGAATACTCTCCCCTGTGAGGGCGTCCTTCAAGAAGTCGAAATAAGCTTGTGAAGTACGAAAAGCGAATGTAGGGGTGCTTAGTGAACAAAGGGATACACTCGTCAGCAGTGCAGTGTATGCATAATGGGGGAATCCTTAGCGATTCTCTAAGCAATCAGGATTGTTTTCAGGCACAGTGGACTGGGTACACATGTAGGACTATTCGTGTCTAAAAAACTGAATTTCACCCAAATCCTATCAGTGGTAATGCCATTGCCAGCCCTGTATGATTAAAATGCATGCATTGCAGTCTCATTATTTGTAGGAACGTCAGCCTCAGTGAATGACCACTGGGTATTCATACAAGAGGACTCGGGGGGGGGGGGGGGGTGGGGCAGTTATTACCGATGCCCTCAGAATGGCTGGATTTGAATCAACGACTATGGCTCTGGGTTACGGCTATGTGAATCCTAGGGGTTCCTTTTCCAAAACCCCACTGGGGCTCTGGCTCCGGCTTTGCCTCGAGTTCTTTCGTCCATTTCTCAAGTGCCGTATAAGGCGTGGAATTCGGGAGGCCTTTTGGCTTCGTTTTTGAATGTTATACTTTGTTCGTTCTGAAGAAGAATCCAGAGCTTTGACTTCAAGAAAAGAACTCCAACCTGTGTTTTCAGCTTTCAGATAAAAGAGACAAAGCCAGAGCCTATAGGGCCTATGCTGTAGTGCAGGCTGATTGGCTGTTGCCCCTAGCAACAATCCTAGCCATTCATCCATATCTGACCATTCTTTGTGACTTCCTGTCCTCTCAAAAGCAAACAGCCCCCTTTACTTTGTTTTGGGGGGAGGGGGCAGAAAGCTTCCTTAACAACCCCCTATTCCTTGACGGAGCAATGACACTTGAATGTCTTACCGGGGGGGGGGGGGGGGGGGGAAGGGGGGGTGGGGGGGGGGGGGTCAACTGTCATCATAGCTACTGGTGGGTCAATGCCCACGTCTGGAAGACTACCTCTATGTGTGGGGCCAACACAGTGACCGAGCCCTCAGAAATCCCCACTTCAATGTGCATAGGGGGAAAGTCAAGTTCCTAATTGCATACTGTATTATATATATACACACATTTATCATTATACATGTATTAAATAATTATACTTATGCTGAATATAACTCACCAGCACCACCCCCTTACTCAATTCAATACAAGTTATTGTTGCATCTAGTTAGGAATACATACATATACATATGTATTTACAGAAACACTGACTTTGTGGCCTCATAACTACAAGTATTGCTTTTTAATAGAACTCTTCTTTGTATGTTTTGTTCGTTTCTTTATACAATGCAGAACTCATCAACAGCTCTTGTCAATACATGAATTATTGTTTCCGTTTATCATATTACTTCCAGGATGTCACTCAAAATGAATACAACACAAACATCACTTATGCAACCCTACCCATCCAAACCAATTACGAGTGACCTTTGAAGAAATGTTCTTCAAACTTTGATTGTAACGTACCAATTCACAAAAAAAGACTTCTGGTATACATTGTAGCTCATCCTATTTGACCACGATGAGGATCGCACAAGGTTTACAATACTACGTTAGGTATCAGGTGGCATTATCATTAAAATGGGAGAGGCAATTTCAGTTTAATTTCAGTGAGGAGGAGAATTTCAGATTCAAAGGGTCATCATTTTCATTTAACTGTCCCAAGAATAGCTTTATTGCAACATTTAGAACAGGTCTAAAAATGTTCAGCAACTGTTCTCTTATTACATATTTCTCTATTTTTTTTTCTTTTTAAAAATTTCCAATTACTTCCCCCCCCACACACGATAGATACAATAAACATATATCAAGGTTTGTACGAGATAAAATCTTCAATACACTCCAAAAGTTTACATCTGCATCTCATAAAATTCCTGGAAAAAGTTTTGCAGCATTTGGCCAATAAAAAGATATCTTCTCAACAAAGAAACAGAAGTCATCATCTGGAAAAAATAAAATAAAACAAAGAAACAGAAAACAAATGTTGGCCCTGTTGACATGATAAACTGAATCAAAAGTTGGGAAAAAATTAAAGAACATTTTTGGTATAAAATGGGTCACTTTACCGTATGCATATGTCCCATTCAAACAAACAAAGTTCCAAGTCAGTTTTCTCCTCTGTTTGTTGGACTTGAATTGAAAAAGATGCATCCACTTTGTGTGATCCCCGGGCTGCCGTAGCCAGGTTTACAACAATTAGTTGTTTGCATCTGAATGAAAGCGGGGGTGTGATCCCTGGAGATATACGGCAGTTAATGGTTGAATTGCTTCTGACTGGCATCCCCCACCCTGGCAAAGACTAGTTGACTATTTGGGAAGGCCACCATCTAAGGGGTGGATAGCTCAGATGGAAGAGCACTGGTAAGTTAATCCAGAGGTCTCGGGTTCACGTCCCGGTCCAGTCAAAGTTTACGTTGACAATTGTTCAATTTGTATAATTATGTTCCATGTGTTTGGTTTTTTTTCTTCACTCCAGACAAATATGTTCACCTCTCCGTGCAAAATTATTGTCAAGTTTCACTGAGGAAGAGAATACATTTGATTTCCACTCTGATTTCTGGGGCAAGTTGGGAACTCTGAGAGGCTTACAGTCCCGCAGCCAGTTAGCAACTGGTGCAACACTGCCCAGGAGAAGAACTATCTTGGCTAGGCAACAACCTATAAATAAAGGGCCTACTTGTGTCAAGATTCTTTTTTTTTAAACAAACTGAAACAGAAGCTCGATTAAGAACATAAAACCATTATTAAAAAACTAAATCATCTTTCTCTTTCTTAAAATCTCAGCTCAATTTCTCCAAGGCTTTTCCATTTCAAGGTAAAGATCAGGTATTAGCGGCTCCCTTTCCTGCCTTTTTCCCCACTTGAACCTAAGCGCGCACCCGCAGTCTGTCCTTCAAGCTGCTGTGCAACTGAGACAAAAGAGATAACCCCACCACTTTCTCCGTGTAAACACCCAAAACAATGAAAAATCCCTCCACCAAATGAGCTTTAATCAAACAATTCCACTCTGTGGTCCTCACTTACTAGCCCGTCAAGATTACTGTATCTACCTCTGTATGCTACTGCACCTGTGCATATGCATTTACCATGTTTGTTGCTGTGACTCAATGTACATTATTTTTGTCTGCGCTATCGCATGCATTGCGCTCACTATTTGGTTTCTCAACTAAACCATTTGTCAAGCCTATCGTTCCTGAATGAGATGAGTAACTGGAAAGAAAAAAAACGGAATCTGATTGGATCTCAGATTGAAGGTACAATAATGCGATTTGGAATGAAACGCAAATGGAACCCAAATCATTCAGTTAATCCGAGTGGTCTCTTACCACAGAAACTGAGGGGAGAGGGCACCGCGGGAGGGCACCGCCTTGCTCTGGTGAAACCGACTTGTCAACGTAACAACTTAAATACAAATTTGCCCTGCTGCAGTGCGAGCAGTTGTGGATTTTTGTTTGTGGACATTCCCACAGCAACCAGTTGACACACATACACACACACACACACACACAAAACCTGGTTGCCACAACTGAGCTCCATTTCAAGACAACTCAACACATCGCCGTCCGTAGACATGCCGGTAATATGAACACCGTAGCCAGTGTCCAAGGAAATACCAAACAGTCGGAACATTCCCAACTTCCCAAGGTTTACCAGGGACTTCTGGCTGAACCCATACGCGCACGTCTTTGGACTGAAATAGCTCCTGATGAATCAGACAGAATGGTCAATCCTTCACCAGGAACTGGGAAGGCATGTCTGATGATGAAGATTTTTGCCGCTGTCGTCAGATGAAATGGAGCCCAGGTTGTTGATGTCATGAATGTTCTTTGTCTTTTCTGAGCATTTCTAGGGTGGCTCTGCAAGACAGGCTGTAGAGGTTGAAGTGAGGAGGGAGCTTAGTGGGTGTGGGACTGAGGGACGTGTTTGTACGACAGTGCGACCTTCAATCCCATGGGTAGTCCTATGAGCAGGGTGCCCCAGGACAAGGGATCAAGCTGGTTAGCCCTTTGCCTATTGCTAAGCATCACCTACACACAGCTATCCATATATTATGTCACCCTTATTTTTGTATGCACAGCTGTGGTGGCAAATTTATGATGTTGGGGGGGGGGAGGAGGGAATGGGGGAAGAAGAAAAGAAAAGGTGCAGTCTGGATCTGCAAGCCCAAGCTAGTGGCCTTTTTGCCCATAACCGGCACTTTTTGTGCACGTCGGTGTAGGGCTCTGTCGCAAATAGCCGCAGAGCCGTAGCCCGTTCTGAATCCGCCGCCGGCTTCACTAATGATGGGTTTTGTGCGGGGAGGACGTCGGAGGTCTGTGGGAGGGAGGAAGCCACTCTCGGCGCGGCTTTATACCGGCTGTCCCGGCTTGGTGCCGTTCATGTTGGCCGCCATCTTGTAGTTGCTCATGGGCAGCTGGGTCTCGCTGTTCACGGGGCTGTGGCCGTGGGCCATGTCCCACTCCTTGGTGGGACTGATCACCGCTCGTAACCTCTGTGACGGGGGGACAAGAAGTGAGACTCGGGATAAAAAACAACAAAACAATTGGTGGGTCCAACTGGCTAGGGGTGGATCCAACTGGCTAGGGCTGGGTCCAACTGGCTAGGGGTGGGTCCAACTGGCTAGGGGTGGATCCAACTGGCTAGGGCTGGGTCCAACTGGCTAGGGGTGGGTCCAACTGGCTATAGGGCTGGGTCCAACTGGCCAGGGATGGGTCCAACTGGCTAGGGGTGGATCCAACTGGCTAGGGCTGGGTCCAACTGGCTAGGGGTGGGTCCAACTGGCTAGGGGTGGGTCCAACTGGCTAGGGGTGGATCCAACTGGCTAGGGCTGGGTCCAACTGGCTAGGGGTGGGTCCAACTGGCTATAGGGCTGGGTCCAACTGGCCAGGGATGGGTCCAACTGGCTAGGGATGGATCCAACTGGCTATAGGGCTGGGTCCAACTGGCCAGGGATGGGTCCAACTGGCTAGGGGTGGATCCAACTGGCTAGGGCTAGGTCCAACTGGCTAGGGGTGGGTCCAACTGGCTATAGGGCTGGGTCCAACTGGCCAGGGATGGGTCCAACTGGCTAGGGGTGGATCCAACTGGCTATAGGGCTGGGTCCAACTGGCCAGGGATGGGTCCAACTGGCTAGGGGTGGATCCAACTGGCTAGGGCTGGGTCCAACTGGCTAGGGGTGGGTCCAACTGGCTAGGGCTGGGTCCAACTGGCTATAGGGCTGGGTCCAACTGGCCAGGGATGGGTCCAACTGGCTAGGGGTGGATCCAACTGGCTATAGGGCTGGGTCCAACTGGCCAGGGATGGGTCCAACTGGCTAGGGGTGGGTCCAACTGGCTATAGGGCTGGGTCCAACTGGCCAGGGATGGGTCCAACTGGCTAGGGGTGGGTCCAACTGGCTATAGGGCTGGGTCCAACTGGCCAGGGATGGGTCCAACTGGCTAGGGGTGGGTCCAACTGGCTATAGGGCTGGGTCCAACTGGCCAGGGATGGGTCCAACTGGCTAGGGGTGGGTCCAACTGGCTATAGGGCTGGGTCCAACTAGCCAGGGATGGGTCCAACTGGCTAGGGGTGGATCCAACTGGCTAGGGATGGGTCCAGCTGGTTAGGGATGGGTCCAACTGGCTAGGGCTGGGTCCAACTGGTTAGGGATGGGTCCAACTGGCTAGGGATGGGTTCAACTGGCTAGGTGTGGGTCCAACTGGCTAGAGATGGGTTCAACTAGCTAGGGGTGGGTCCAACTGGCTAGGGCTGGGTCCAACTGGCCAGGGATGGGTCCAACTGGCTAGGGGTGGATCCAACTGGCTAGGGATGGGTCCAACTGGCTAGGGGTGGGTCCAACTGGCTAGGGGTGGATCCAACTGGCTAGGGATGGGTCCAACTGGTTAGGGATGGGTCCAACTGGCTAGGGGTGGGTCCAACTGGCTAGGGGTGGGTCCAACTGGCTAGTGATGGGTTCAACTGGTTAGGGATGGGTCCAACTGGCTAGGGGTGGGTCCAACTGGCTAGGGGTGGGTCCAACTGGCTAGTGATGGGTTCAACTGGCTAGGGATGGGTCCAACTGGCTAGGGATGGGTTCAACTGGCTAAGGGTGGATCCAACTGGCTAGGGATGGGTCCAATTGGCTAGGGATGGGTTCAACTGGCTAGGGATGGGTCCAACTGGCTAGGGATGGGTTCAACTGGCTAGGGATGGGTCCAACTGGCTAGGGATGGGTCCAACTGGCTAGGGATGGGTTCAACTGGCTAGGGATGGGTCCAACTGGCTAGGGATGGGTTCAACTGGCTAAGGGTGGATCCAACTGGCTAGGGATGGGTCCAATTGGCTAGGGATGGGTTCAACTGGCTAGGGATGGGTCCAACTGGCTAGGGATGGGTTCAACTGGCTAGGGATGGGTCCAACTGGCTAGGGATGGGTTCAACTGGCTAGGGATGGGTTCAACTGACTAGGGATGGGTTCAACCCGGCTCGGGATGATTTTGCTTATTGTACCTGAATGATCATTCGATATCAGATATGAGTGTACTGGGCATAGAATCCCTTGGTCACCGTAGTAATGCTCTCCGGCTTATCCGTGAGAAAAAGCGGATGAAGCGTCTTCGTACTATTCAACCACATGGTCTCAACATCCAGGAGGGTAATGACTAACACCATGCAGCTTTCTGCTTTTGTGTTCACTCCACACTTTCCTCTTTGATCTTTCCTCCTCTTCTCACTAATCCCTACCCTACTCCTTGCCCTTCCCTTTGATCTCACCCTACCAGCTTTTGTCCTTATCACTCTATCTGCCTAAGAGAAAGGTCCTGCTAGGATCAAAACGTCAGGCCCACTAATTTTTGAGATTAATTAACATTACTATATAAAAAAAAACTATAGTGACAGTCATGGACACAGCAGGGCGATGTAAAGTGGCTATAATGACCAATGGGCAAATCCCAACAATGTAGAAAGCTTGATTTGTCAAAGTTAACTGGCCTGGACAGTTATCCAAAGCAGAACGACAAATTAACCAGTGTGACAATGTTCACACCTGAGTAAAAATACTAAAGGAGTTTCACCCCGATGGGAGAAGAGTTGACTGAGAAGGTGCCAGTATGGCTGCCAAACTGCACAGAACTGAGCTTGTGGCCGGCTTCACTCTTACCTCAGCGACCGTGTCCCCTTCTGCCCGGGCAAAGTTGACGACCATGGTGACGGGTATCATGGCGGGAGCGATGAGGGCCATGATCCAACCCAAGCCCTCACTCCATGCAGGGTACGTGTAGTTACCGTAGTACACCGGTACGTACTCATAGATGCCAAATCCGATGATGAACTACCCCCCCAAAAAAATATCAATCAATCAATCAATCAATCAATCAATCAATAAAACATGTCAAACAAATCAAGGAAAATACTGACTGGGAACTTTTAAACAATTTTTAACAATTCATTTTTATATCTTTTTTTTTTACAATTTCAGAACAATCAGAAAATTTTGAAAAATGGCAGGGACAAAATGTGAGGGGACCGGGACTTGAACCTGGGACCTCTGGCTGTGATTTTTCAATTTTAATTTTTTTTCTCAAACTTTCTATATAGTCAGATTTTCCTGTAAAAAGCTGCCGTAGCCAAGCTAAGAAGTAATCATTGTCGGCATCTGAATGAAAGTGGCGGACCGATGTCCTGAGGAGATTGCTTCGGGATGGAAAGACGGACGGATGGATGGATAGAGGGTTCATACCAGAATAATGGCGGGCGTTGCAAAGAGCCAGCAGAACCAGTACCAATGACGGCAGGGCACATTAAATCCAAGCATCTTCTTGATGTCGCTATTGAAGCGCTTGATGCCTGTGGGGGACAAAAAAATAACACAAGTAATGCACATTGCTTGCTGATTCACATGTAGGGGACCACAAATTCACAGGACTAGGGATGAATGCAAAAGAAGGCTTAACCACTTAACGCCGTGACCTCCGAATCCGGAGCTCCATTGGCTTGACTATGCGACGGGGCCCTCCGAATCCGGGCACCACTATTGTCCACATTCTAAACAAAGACTCTTTTTAGCTTAGAACAAAGCAATAGGAATCAGTACAAAGACCCTTTTTGACACAAGTTGCCACATGAATTGCAAGATTAGCAGCAGTAATTGTGCAATTGTGGGACCTTTACTGTGGATGATCGAGGGATACTGCGCTGCCGCTGAAAGCACGCGGGAGACATGGTGTTGGCATGCCACACAGCTCAACGGTCGTCGGTCAGGCATTGGAATTCCACCCACATTCCTCACCGCAATCTGTACGCTCAGTTATGGCCGACCAACTCGAAGATTTGACTGCCTGGAGTGGAGGCTGGAGTCTGCGGTCAGGGATTGACAGTGCCGTACATGCACGCACACACACAAGTCCGTTACGCTTCATTGACGATGCACAATTGGCCCTTTTTTGAATGGATAATCTCTTGACATAAGCCACAACGACGTCCGAATTGTGACGGGTTTTACTCTCTTGTACCCATAGTATACCCTTATCGATTTATTTCACAGAAATATATTGTTCCGATTGTTTTAGCGAGATTTGAAAATGATGCATTGTTCAAAAACCCCCGTATGGCGGTCATCGGCGCTGAAAACCCCCCCGGCGCGAAGTGGTTAAGAATGAGTTTGGGAGAGTAAACCACTTCTTTAAGAAAAAAACCCAATCCCACACACCAACAAGCAAACAAACAAAAATGCATCTGCACGAAAATGGGGATATGATTCCTGGAGATATGTGGCAGTTAACGTTTAAATGCTCCTGACTGGCACCCCCAACCAGGCAAAGATTAGTTGACTATTTGGGAAGGCCGCCATCTAAGGGCTGGATATAACTCCTGTAATGTAGGTGGTAACAGTGCTGGTACGTTGACCCAGAAATCTCAGGCTCAAGACTTGTTCCAGTCAAATTTCCTTTACCCGATTTTTCAAATTAAGTCGAGCAAAAACTGACTGGGAACTTTTGGAGCAAATTGAACAATAGCAAAGAAAAATGGGGCATTAAGGTCTCGGCCTTAGGCATCTGGTTGTGCGTACCAGCGCTCTTACCATCTCAGCTATCCAGGCCTCAGAAGGCGGCCTTCCCAAAATAGTCAGCTAGTCTTTGCTGGGGTCAAAGATTTCTTTGCCATTGTTTGATTGTTCAAATTGTTTACAATTCCCCAGTCAGTTCATCCTTCACTTTGTCTCCTGATCCCACATCTATACATGGGGTTTGTGGTCAGTGGTCAACCAGGGTAAGGTGCATGTACTGTAGTGCACACTTGAATTTGGCAAAAAAGGTGTTGCAAGATGGTATGGCACTTACCGTAGAAGTAGGCAATGGCTATGCACTCTGTCATTCCGACAATCATGAGGGAGATCCAGGCGCTGTACCAGTTGATCAACTCAAAGACGAATATTCCACCCTGAAGGAACCAATAAGACCAATAGATGACGATACACTGATCGTGGGCCAAACCACGGATTGGAAAAGGTCTGCGGTACGGTGCACGGTTAAAAGGCGGCATTGAGACTGCAGATATATCTAGCCTATAGGTGGACAGTAGAGGGTGCCAGACTGTAACGTCATGGAAGATCTCAAGAAAAGTGTGGGTGGAAGTAAAAGAGCATCGCCACAGACGTATGCAGAAACTTGCGTGAGTGCCACCGCCAGGCGTCACAGAACCATAGGTAAAATTTGAACGCGTATCACATCACACGAATGCAAGCGTGATGCTCTTTACTTCTGCCAATGGTTTGACACATAGCGGGTCCCCCATGGCATTACAGTTTCCTGACATCGTTTCAAATAGACACTGTCCGCCACTTGCAAAAGGTCTCCAACTGGCAATTTGACAATTGTAACTGGCATCTGGCAACCAGGGCCACTGCAAAAGTCTAAACCCCGGTTAACTAATAGCCTTTATCCATTTCTATGCATTAACTGGTTTGTCTTAGGTTTAACTGGTAAACTGACCCTTAAACCCTTACGAGCTAACTAACCCTCCCTAACCCCCGCTCTGTCCACACTTTACATTTCTCTGGTGGGGTTAACTAGTTAACTTACCCATCAAACAAGTTAAAGGGAAAACTGGCAGGAGACCTTTAAACAAATTTGAACATTTGTTTGACTGACATTTAAAAAAGCTCCATCTGATTTGTGTGATCCCCGCTCTGCAATTGGTTGTTTGCATCTGAATGAAAATGGGGACGTGATCCGGGCCGGAGATATACAGGAGTTAATAATTGAATGCTTTGGACTGGCATTCCCACCTCCGCAAAGACTAGTTGACTATTTTGCAAAATAAAACAACTATCTATCTCGTGTGGTAAGAGCAGTTTTGTGATTTTTAACTAACCCTCAATTCCTTCCTAACCCCTACTCTATCCACACTTTACCCTGGTAAACCAGGGGCATCTCTCTGGTTGGGTTAACTACTTAACTAAACCCCTCCCACTCCTACTCTATCCACGCTTTACCCTGGTAAACCAGGGGCATCTCTCTGGTTGGGTTAACTAGTTAACTAACCCTCTCCCACTCCTACTCTATCCACACTTTACCCTGGTAAACCAGCAGCATCTGTCAGGTTGGGTTACCCCTCCCACTCCTACTCTATCCACGCGTTACCCTGGTAAACCAGGGGCATCTCTCTGGTTGGGTTAACTAGTTAACTAACCCTCTCCCACTCCTATTCTATCCACGCTTTACCCTGGTAAACCAGGGGCATCTGTTAGGCTGGGTCAACTACTTAACTATAAACCCTATTCCCCCTCCCACTCTTTCCACACCTTACCCTGGTCACTAGGGGCAGGCCAAGCAGGAAGAACACGCAGCAGGTTCCAAAGGCAAACAGGGTTTTCCGTTTCCTCAGCTGGTCAGGGAACTGGTCGATGAAGCCGCTGATGACCGTTTCTGTCATGCCAAACTGCCGCAGGGTGAGAAAACAAGGCGTGTTATCGGGTAAGTGGCCAATTAAGAGATCGTGTAACCTCCGGCCAAGGCTGACAGTAGTATAACTTTTGGCGCCGGACGGAAACTCTGTCACCGACTGGGGTTGTTTGACACTGTCACTGTGAAAAGTGTCAGACCCTAGGGGGGCCTGCTGTTTTGATCCTGGCAGGATCTCCAGGCTATTTTTCTGCCTTTCAGAAAAAGTCCTGCTGGAGCTGAAAACAAAGTCGGGCCTTGAGAGTTGTGCTGTTTTTGGTCATTTCAATGAGTAAGGACTTGGAAAATTTTCAGTCTTGATATAGAGATTTCTTAGGCATTGAGATCTCGGTCTTTGGCATTTACATGTAGGTCCCAGTCTTGAGCATTGAGGTCTCTGTCTAGGGAATTGAGGTCTCGGTCTTGGGCACTGAGGTCTCGGTCTTGGGCATTGAGGTATTTGTCTTGGGCATTGGGGTCTCATTCTTATGCACTGAGATCTCGGTCTTGGGCATTGAGGTCTTTGTCTTGGGCATTAAGGTCTCGGTCTTGGGTATAAAAATGTCCGATTTGGACAATGAGGTCTCGGTCTTAGGCATTGAGGTCTTGGTCTTAGGCATTGGGGTCTCATTCTTAGGCATTGAGATCTCGGTCTTGGGCATTGAGGTCTCGGTCTTGGGCATTGAGATCTGTCTTGGGCATTAAGGTCTCGGTCTTGGGTATCGAAATGTCCGATTTGGACAATGAGGTCTCGGTCTTAGGCATTGAGGTCTCGGTCTTGGGCATTGGGGTCTCGGTCTTAGGCATTGAGGTCTCGGTCCTGGACATGGGCATTAACAGCATCAGTCTACGATGTATGTCTTGGGAGTTGAAATCTTGGTCTTTGTCCTGAGCAGTGAGGTCTTGGCCATTGACCTCCCGGTCAAAGTCTTGGCCATTGACCTCCCGGTCAAAGTCTTGGCCAATGGCCCATCGGTCAAAGTCTCCAACTTGCAAGTCATTCAGACCAACACCGGTCATTGCATCCGTCGAGCTGCAACTAAGGCCCCACAGCCAGTGCAACGGACCGGCCGAGGGACCCTTGACTAGAGACTGTTGAAAGAGGGCCAGCCTCTGATGACCAGTCCGCTTGACCTACCTGGGTGTCCAATCCAACGAGGAAGAGCATGAAGAAGAAGAGGAAGGACCAGAGGGGAGACAAGGGCATCTGGGCAATGGCCTCTGGGTAGGTGACAAAGACCAGACCCGGACCTGCAAAGTGGAGAATAGTACGGCCCACAAGATTGGTCAAAGGAGGTAATGGATCGCCGGGGGCGTCAAATGGCCCGAGAGGTTTCTTCAGAAGTTTGCCCACACAGTGCAGATGGCACGGCCCACTGGATTGGTCAACAGGCAGAAATATTGTCAGTGGTGACCAATGGCCTGAGGGCTTTCTTCGGAAGCCTGCCCAGTATACAGTAATAAATGGTGAACATTCAAAAAAAGGAAGGCAAAGTCCTCCCGTTTTCATGACTTGTACAGTGGAACGTTGCTATAATGAACGCCGATATACCAAACATTCGGCTACAACAACCATGCCCTTTGGCTCCCGATTTTTGTGTACAAAATATGTGGCCGTAACTGCTGTATTATGAACGACCTCTATACCGAACAATTTTCATGGATTTTCGACAATTTTCCCTCTGCCTTTGAGATAGGTCCTCCTAGGATCGAAACGTCAGGCCTACTAAATTTTGAAATGTTCATGGATCCCGAGATGTTAGTCACAGCAACGAAAGAAAGAATGACAAAGCCGGAGCCCTGAGCCTAAGATAAGGGCCCTGGTAGACAGAGCAGGGTAGGATCAGGCGGAAAGGCAGGCAGCAGGGAAAGGAATGAAATCGAGACTGTTGGGATAATCCCAAAGGTGGAAGTGAGGGAGGTGAACACAGTCGAGGGATTATGAGTAAACATATCCCAAGGGAGCATGCAGGGTGCTATTATGGTCATTCCAATCCTGGATGTTGAGGTCGTGTGGTGGGTTAGACCCGAAGACCCTTAATCCACAGCTTCTCCCGGCTCAGACGGCCATCCGGGCATCAGTGAGACACTGAAATCTCGCAGTGCACTGTACCTTGTATGGCCACATCTTCAATGGCCATTCCAGTCTTCTCCGACATGAAGCCCAGCGTGGCAAAGACCACAAAGCCAGCGAAGATGCTAGTGCCACAGTTGATGACGGGAACAATGATGGCGTCCCTGAAAGAAACGACAACAACGGAATGTACTGTAACCGAAAAAAAAGAAAGATTCAAACTGCTTACACCGACTACAATAACCCAATGCCTCGAGAAGGTGAAGGGCCTGCCGTGAAATTGATCCCAGCAGGACCTGAATGGCTTAGAGAAAGGTCCTGCTTCAAGCTCTCTGCATTTTGCATGTGATTAATGTTTGCTGACAGCAAACACATCGATCCTTCTTTCTGGTTCTGAGAAGGCTGCAAAGTTCCGAGCACGCGAACAACTTGTGAGTTGTGGCTACTGTACATCTGTAGAGCCATTACCACTACACCAAATGAACGCGATTATTTGGATCGCGATTTGAATCAAGATTCAAACTCCACTTTTTTTGCGAGTGGGGACACAATAAACGTGATTATTAGTGGGATTTGAATCGCGATTCGGACTCCACTAAGAGTGAGATTTTTTCAAATAATCGTGTCTATTTGCGATGCGATGTATGTGGGAACGGTCCCCTCAAATCGCACCGTGTTTTTTTTTAAGCCCACGATGAATTGCGCGCATGGCATTTCCTGCCAGCAGCTTACTGCCAGGAAGTGCAGCACAGGATTTGTTTATGTTCGTCAGCGAGTACCGCCATGCCCACTTGCGCAGCGCGACCACATGCTAACCGCAATCAGTTCGCGTTTATTTGCGATGCAATTATTTGGCCTGCGTGGACACGACCAAAAAGAAAAGGTTTTTGAATCGCGATTATTTTTTGTAGTGGGAATGGCAGTCCCAACCTAGCAGAGAAAGTTGATGTTTCAGCAGTCTCCCCCCCCCCTGAGACTCGACCTTTCTGGCTCTTGGCTCAGATTCAACCTGATTGACCTGGGACATACATGTGTAGCCTCAAGAGATGTGACTCAGTCTTGGATACAGTCTTGGCAGTTTTAGACTTTAGGCTTTAGAATAAAAGTGTAATCTGCTGCCATCGGCACCAGTCAAAGTGCCCTCTTTCTTGAGGGCTGGGTAGCTCTGGTGGTAAGAGCACCGGTCACATTAAACCAGAGGTCTTGGGTTCAAGCCCCAGTCCAGCCCCAATTTTCCTTGGCCACTTTTTTTTTAAATTCAAAAGTATCCCAGTTGGTGCCATTTTTCTCATGGTAGAAATTTGTAATTGCCCCTGGCCACTACATTCTGTCTGTTTGGAAAATAACAATTCTGGTGCCTTGATTTCAGATTGTTTGGGCCAAAAGCCAAAAGTAGATCATTGTTTAGTGTTCAATGATCAAATACAGGCACCACACCACAGGATCCAAATTAACAATACCAGTACCAAAGTCACAATTCATGTATTGTGGATGTAGTATGCGACGCTTTACAGATTAGAATCCACCCTTGGACCATGATCAGCTCAGTTGTCAAGTGGTTATGGTATCTGCGGTCGATTTCACGGAACTCTTCCTAACTTAAGATCGATCCTAGGATTTAGGAAGAGTCCTAGCTCTAGGATCGATCTTACTTAAGATTGATTCTTAGATCAATTTCACGAAACGCGTCTTAAGCAAGATGCGTCAGGAATATATAATAAAATCGCAAGATAAATAGTGAACAAGGCTAAATTTGCATAACCAACAAGTTGCGACGGCTATTTCATGTAATCGAGATTGATTCTGCCGCATTGATGAAACGGCCGTCGGAACTTCTCTGATTCAAGATGGTTGATTTGGCGAGTTGACGTGGTACAACTTTTTGGCTCCAAAAAATTTTGGTGAAAAGATGTTGTCTGCAAACTCATAAACAAAACGCTTGCGGGCGGTGTGCATAATATCATTAATGACAGTCGATACTAAGAACAATAATTATAAGCGACTGTTTATATAGTGCCATAGTGGTAATTAAATTACCCGAGCTTCATGGTTTATGTGATCACCAACCCTGTCTACAAGTTGCATGATCCCCATCTAGGGAATATTTCATCGTCCCGTAAACTATCCAAAAGATTTATGTCTGTCGCGAAAGATACGTTCTCTCCGCAATGCCCGTCTTGCTTTGTAGTTGGCCAACAGTAGCAGCGCCATTGCATCTAGCTAGCAACGTACATACGTACGCACGTACGCGTAGCCGATTATTTGTGACACAAAATCAATGGCTACATGTAAGACGACCCACAGACCGATCTTAAGTTAGGAAGGGTTCTGCTCCGTTGTCAAGGTATTTAGGAAGTGTTGTAAACCCTTCTTATCTTTGGTGAAATCGTTATCGGGATGCGTCCTAAGGACAAGTTACTCTTCTTAACTTGAGTTGGGACGCATCCCGAGAACGATTTCTTCAAAGATAAGAAGGGTTTACAACACTTCCTAAATACCTTGACAATGGGGCAGAACCCTCCCTAACTTAAGATCGGTCTGTGGGTCGTCTTACATGTAGCCATTGATTTTGTGTTACAAATAATCGGCTACGCGTGCGTGCATTGCTAGCTAGATGCAATGGTGCTGCTACTGTTGGCCAACTACGAAGCAAGACGGGCATTGCGGAAAGAATGTATCTTTGGCCACGGACATAATTCTTTTGGATAGTTTACGGGACGATGAAATATTCCCTAGATGGGGATCATGCAACTTGTAGACAGGGGGTTTGAATCAGACTCAAACTCGAAAGATATTGGCTTTTTCTTCTATAGCTCATATAGGTTGAGTTTGTAGTGTAATTCCTTTTTCCTTTGAGGTTAGTTATGTAATGTTTTCAGTTTATGTTATAATAAATTCCGGAGTTTTCCTATTGATGAATCAGTTTTATCTTTCTTCCTTATCGTCTTTTGGGCGACTGCTCAATTTAAATCCAACAAGAGGAATAGGAGTAATACTAGGAGTTCTTTCTTTGGAGGGGCTTCCCCCTTTATTAGGCTTTTCTATTAAGTTTTTGGCTCTAAAATGCTTGGTACAAAAAAATGTTTATCTTATAAGAGTTTTATTAGTTGCGGGAAGGTTAATTAGGTTATTTTTTTATTTGCGAATGGCTTTAATAAGGAGTTAAACTTTGTCTATTTAGTATCATTAAGGTCTTTGGTCAGAGTTAATTGTTTAGGTTTATTGTGCTTACCTTTATTAGTTTCTTTTTTAAGAAAATAATTATATATAATAAGATTTTAAAAATAAGTTAAAAAGGTGGTTTTATCAGAATAAAAAAGTTTATTGTTATATTTATTAAAATATTTATAATTTAGAAAGTGAACTTAGAGTATTTTATAAAGAAATAAGGTTTTTAACTATAAAGGTAGTACTGTAAAGGAAAATTGAAATAATTTGTAAAAAATAAAATCAATAAAGAAAGATTCTTCACATTTCGTGCAATCGACCGCTTGATCTAGTAAGCAGGAGTAACAGGTTCGATTCCCGGACAGGGTGCCTGTTTTTTTTTCCAGCAGGGAAATAGTTATAGGCACTGACGATACAGTGGGAATTATAGGTCCTCTTTACAGTTTGAATTGCCATTTTGGGGGTAAAAGTGGTCACAAAGTTCCCAGGTCATTTTTTATTTGTTTGAATTGCAGTCTGCTGAGACAGGCCCTTGGGATATACCTGAAGCAGTTGTGGTGGAATTTATTGTAGCTGGAGAATGTGAGAAGGCCGCCCCACGCTGGCCCCAGGGAGTAGAAGATCTGAGAAGCAGCGTCATTCCAAACCTGGATGAGAGAGAGGGAGAGAAGGGGGAGAGGGAGAGGGAGAGGGAGAGAAGGGGGAGAGGGAGAGGGAGAGGGAGAGGGAGAGAAGGGGGAGAGGGAGAGGGAGAGGGAGAGAAGGGGGAGAGGGAGAGGGAGAGGGAGAGAAGGGGGAGAGGGAGAGGGAGAGGGAGAGGGAGAGGGAGAGAAGGGGGAGAGGGAGAGGGAGAGGGAGAGGGAGAGGGAGAGAAGGGGGAGAGGGAGAGGGAGAGGGAGAGAAGGGGGAGAGGGAGAGGGAGAGGGAGAGGGAGAGGGAGAGAAGGGGGAGAGGGAGAGGGAGAGGGAGAGGGAGAGGGAGAGGGAGAGGGAGAGGGAGAGGGGAGAGGGGGAGGGAGAGGGAGAGGGAGAGGGAGAGGGAGAGGGAGAGGGGAGAGGGGGAGAGGGAGAGGGAGAGGGAGAGGGAGAGGGAGAGGGAGAGGGAGAGGGAGAGAAGGGGGAGAGGGAGAGGGAGAGGGAGAGGGAGAGGGAGAGGAGAGGGGAGAGGGGGAGGGAGAGGGAGAGGGAGAGGGAGAGGGAGAGGGAGAGGGAGAGGAGAGGGGAGAGGGGGAGGGAGAGGGAGAGGGAGAGGGAGAGGGAGAGGGAGAGGGAGAGGGAGAGGGAGAGGGAGAGAGGGAGAGGGAGAGGGAGAGGGAGTGGGAGAGGGAGAGGGAGAGGGAGAGGGAGAGGGAGAGGGAGAGGGAGAGGGAGAGGGAGAGGGAGAGGGAGAGGGAGAGGGAGAGGGAGAGGGAGAGGGAGAGGGAGAGGGAGAGGGAGAGGGAGTGGGAGAGGGAGAGGGAGAGGGAGAGGGAGAGGGAGAGGGAGAGGGAGAGGGAGAGGGAGAGGGAGAGGGAGAGGGAGAGGGAGAGAGAGAGGGAGAGGGAGAGGGAGAGGGAGAGGGAGAGGGAGAGGGAGAGGGAGAGGGAGAGGGAGAGGGAGAGAGAGAGGGAGAGGGAGAGGGAGAGGGAGAGGGAGAGAGAGAGGGAGAGAGGGAGTGGGAGAGGGAGAGGGAGAGGGAGAGGGAGAGGGAGAGGGAGAGGGAGAGGGAGGGGGAGAGGGAGAGGGAGAGGGAGAGGGAGAGGGAGGGGGAGAGGGAGAGGGAGAAGGAGAGGGAGAGGGAGAGGGAGGGGGAGAGGGAGAGGGAGAAGGAGAGGGAGGGGGAGGGGGAGAGGGAGGGGGAGAGGGAGAGGGAGAGGGAGAGGGAGAGGAGAGGGAGAGGGGAGAGGGGGAGGGAGAGGGAGAGGGAGGAAACAGGTAAACAAACCCAAAAACATCAGTCACATGATATAGTCAATCTGAGTTTCCCTCAGGATTTTTACGGCACTGAAAAATTTCTGAAGAAATGATTCTGCACGTGTTCCCTTACATTTGCTTCTCCAGGCCAGCCCCTAGGTTACTCAGACGTTATTTCTCCTAAGACACATGTTAGCCAATACATGCTTGCATATGTTTGGACCATTTTCAAAGTGACTTGCTTGTCGTGGCATTCTGATGTTACACATTCTGAGCTCAATTCGGGTAAAGAGCATCGTTCCGCGGTCATGCGGAAGGTTTTCTCATTGAGTTTTGTGCTGCATGTCTAGAATTTGTCTTTGAACACACACACACGCAAAAAAAAAAACCCGAAAAGAGGATAACTCAACCGCAGGAAGAGGGCAGGCTAGGGGCATTGACTTTCAGCCGGTCCGACTGCCTACGGGGGAAGACACTGCCCTAGCATGCATCCGTTTTGACTGCGGCGGGATCTTCCTGTTTCAATCTCAGGAGCAGGTGGCTTCGGCCCTTGCTTCTCAATCCATTTGGTGTGGGTTGACTGCCCGCTCTGTCTTATTTCTACTGCCACATTTCCAGTGAAATGCCAAAATATTGGAACGCTTTCCATTGACCCCATTGATGGCACCAGCAAGTCCTAAAAATTGGAAGGTTTGCCGTTACACCATGTAGAAGTTTGCTTCTCTTTCAAGAAGGAGCGTGGCTCTGACACTATGAACATCTAAACCGTGAAAGAGGGGTGAAAATGTCATTTCGCCGTGAAACTAAAAAGTCACTGTGATTTCAGGGTGCATTTTACCTTGAATTCACCGTGAAAATAATCGCCTCCCTGACCTGATAAGGACATCTTCAGGACACTAAAGAGACCCTGAAAAAACGTGAATATCTAGGGTGGTATATGCTCCAGCCTTGAGGGATGGCTAATTCAATTACAAGTAGGGACCACCAGCCCCCATAGAGGTACTGTATGTGTCCTTGTAACTGCCACTCCCAGATACTTTTTAATTGCCTCTAGTCATTTACCACCAGGAATGTGGCCTTGGAGACCACTGGTGAAAACCCTGTGAAAATGACTTGGCTGACTGTGTGCCATGAAATAGGGGTGAAAACACGGTGAATTTTCTTTTCACGGCTAAATGACATTTTCACCCCATTTTCACGGTTTAGATGTTCATAGTGTGAAAAGAGCCGGAAACATGTTTCGGGTAGTGTGTACTCTGCCCGTCGTCAGGAGACGCAGGCTGAATAACCAGCTCTTTTCAGAGCCACACTCCTTCTTGAAAGAGAAGTGCTACGTGGTGTCACCGCAAACCTTCACCTTCACCATGCAAACCTTCACCATGCAAACCTTCACCATGCAAACCTTCAAGTCTTATCTAAATTCTATTTTAAAAAGAAGAAAAAAAAGGGGGGAACAAAAAGGAAAACAGCGATGAGTAGGTTCTTTCATAATTTTACTGACCAGCCAGACCAGTTGAGGGATGGCCTTCAACTGGCCACAGACTTCTGGCTGCAGGGCCCCCCTGCTGCATGTCAAAACTGAACCATGGTCAATTGTGGCGCAGGAGTTTCAGTGGCAGTAGTGCACGTGTGTACTGTCTCTGTCTCACCTTGGAACTCTTCAGGCGTTCCCAGTCGGCATTCATGTAGAAGCCGATACCTTTGCTGGCGCCCTCTAGTGTCAGGCCGCGGATCAGCAAGCAGACCAAGATGATGTAGGGAAAGGTGGCAGAGAAATACACGACCTGAAGAGAGAGAAAGAGAGAGAGAGAGAAAAAAACCCATTAATGAATGAACGACAGAGCAACTTTGGGCAAATGGTCGGTGTTTCAAAATTCCCGTGTCTGAAAGGGTTTTACAGCCAATTGATGAAAAACTTAAGTTTACTGGAAGTACATGTGTACATGTAAGCATGTACAGCACTGTAGCATTGGTTGGTTTAAATTGTAACACCTCTTCCATATGCAGCGCTGTGGTTCTGAAAGTTATCATCAACTGTGCTGTACTGCACGAAAACACGGTCAATTTCTCGCAATTTCTTGCAGATGGTACAGTACTACAATGTACCAGATAGAAGGGTTACAGAAATAACCTAGATAGCACATGGGTTTCATTACTGACTTCACTGTCTCTTTAATGGAAACCTCACTGTCTCACTGTTTTTAAAGCCACGATTCTACTAGACATAAAATTTAACCAATGCAATGCTTAAATTTCCAATGGGTAAATTCCACTGGACTAATCGAACTGGTCACTTTTCTCAGGCAATAGACATCAATATCATTCAAATCATAGACGGAGAAAAAACATCATTTTTATGGCAACGTTACTGTGATACTTCATGAATTCTTGTGCAAGTATACATGTGGTGTGCCAAGCTGAAACGAATTAAAACAACTGTACACTGCCACGCTGGGGTAAAGATGCAAAAATTTGTGAAACATTTCACTTAAACAAAAAATTCCCAAAGTTCTGTTAATTCCAGACGAAGATTTTTCTTGAAATACAATTGCAGTATGCAGTAATGAGTTTCCAAGAATCGCAAAATTTGTGAAGTTGTTTTCGCCCATTAATAAATTTCGCCGATTTTAAATTTCAATTGCATAGCACAAGTTTGCAGTGACATCACCTCAATGCCTGTAGATAGAGTCACTGCACACTGGATTTCAAATTGTTTACACAGAATGCGGTTTCTAGTCTGAAAGTGAATACCGGTACTGGCATTACAATATGCAGGGCATCAGCTTGACAATATTATACGTGGCATACCGCGGGCTAGGACGAACAAACAAATCGGGGGTCAGAGCTGCGTGCAGAAAGACCACTGTCTAACTGACAATGAGGACGATGACGAAAATGATTAAATATCACAAATTCCAACGGAAATTAGAAGCCTTCTTTATGAGGTAAGATAAGAATCAAGGCTGTATATGTACAGTGTATGAGGTGGTTGCGGGGACATGCCAAAACATACACTATCTCTGCTAGGATGGGGCCAGTCTGAAGACATGAGTTGTTTTTTCATCTTTCACTAAGCAGCAATGGAGACCCAAAGCATTACCTCTCCTGTATTGTGTTAAACGTGAAAGCAAACGATGACATCTCTAGATGACAAATTACAGACTTTGAAAAGTCACACTCTATCTCCTTCTTTCCTTAATAGGCTTAGCCCTTTACCTCGAGTGGCTTGTGTTTTGGGCGATTTTGCATAAAAAAGAAAAGAAAAGTACATGGAAGAAGATTTAGACGTGTTTAAACAACCAAGTTCAAGTCTGAAGGGCGTCAACTGTTTCTGAAAAGTGGTGGTGGGACCATTTGCAAGGCAACCGAGTGACCGGCCGTACTTGCTGAGTGAGCAGGGGCGAGGGTGATGTCCCCCTCCCACGGTAGGGAGCTTTCTTCATTTGCTGCATATTTCTGGTGTATATCATCTACTTCAAAGGTTGTTGGTGAGAAAGAAAAAGTGTGTTACATTCAATACAGTTCATAGTTGCCTATCATTGTGTTTTTCCCTATTTTTTAGTCTTTTTTTTCTGTCATACTTCTGATCCCCAAACGTGTGGGGGTGTATTTGTTTGTGTGCCGTGTGTTTGTTTATGTGCGTGTGTTTGTTTGTATGTGTCGGGTGTGTGTGGGGGGGGGGGTCTTTTGAAAGAGTAGGAGGGGGTGGGATGGGGGAGAGTCTGTCCTCCCCCCTCCTCCTGCCTTTTTGTTTTGACACAAATGCCGAATCCAAGTTTGAGTCTGATATCAAAGCCGTTCACACATAAACAAAATTGTGATTTTGAAACAAAAATGAATGTTTGCGTTCAAACATGTTAGCCAAGAGATCACCCCCGATCCTGTTGTGGTGAGCAATCATGATCAAATTGTACACTTGTCCTTGAGGGTGGACCGTGCAGGGAGACATAAACAAGCGCGGCACTTCCTGTCGGCCAGAGCGCGACTGCGGGAGCAGTGCATTAATTGCGGGATTAAAACAAAAACAAACAATTCTATTTCTGTGGAGCATCCACACACGCACTGCATGGCAGATAATCACGTATTATTTAGAAAAGTCGCACTAATAGTGGAGGCCAAATCTCATTTCAAATCGCAATCCGAATAATCACATTTTTGAGGGACAGTGTGAACGGCTCTATTGTATATATATATATGGCAAATGGTGGGCTAGGAAAAAAACAAACACATAGGGGCCAGAGATGTGTGCAGACAGACCACTGTCTACATACAATGCTGAAAATGATTGAATATTACAAATTCTGACGGAAATTAGAAGTCTTCTATATAAGGCAGGGAAAAATTGTCAAGGCCTTACAGTATATGGTGTTTGTAGGAGGACTGGAGGGTTGTATTGTGTCCTAAGGATGAAATTCTGAGGGCAAATAGAGGCCAGCATTCTTACACCGATGAACTGAGCATGAACGAGGCATGTACAGAGCTGCTGGATTCCCGAAAAAAAGAAAAACAAAACAGCTCAGGACGAAAAATCACTTTGCTTTTTGACCTCAGCTACATTTCCACTTGACTTAAAAAAAGGAGAGAAATTCAACTGAGCCGATGGTTAAATTTGTATTAATCTTACTGCAGTTGCTTGCCACGTGGACTTTTTGAGTGGTTAAAGTGGTTAAATTAGTAACCGAGCCGTGGCAATATGACAGGCTGACTAGCTGGAGGGAGCTGTGTGTGACCTTTTGGGTTACGTAACGCCCGTGAAATAAAGCCACTTGATCAGGCTGCCATGCACGTGCAGAAACTGTGCACTGCATGACATTTTTGAGCGGATCATTTCCACTCGACTAATTAACGCTGTTAAAGTCACCAGGGCCCAATTTCATGGCTCTGCTTAGCGCAGAATTCTTCGCTTACAGGATGCAGTAAGCGCAGAATTCATTTCATCGATCGCGTAAGCAAGGCACTTACAGAGCTAGCGCGGAATTACTGCGCTTTTTTAATGGTACGTTTTGTGTATGCAACAACAGAGCGAAATGGCCGCCATCGGTTGAATTTGACGACCTCCATTTCAAGAGCAACCGCCACATTCAATTCAGACAAAACCCCGAGAAATATTTGCACAGACGCTGGTTTGGGTGAGGTACAGTTTAGTGTTAAACCCCTAACGGTGTTGCTTTACCCTCTTTGCCATAAATAATTATTTAAAACTTGGCGATTAGCAGACAACAACGTAAATATGTTTTGGGAAGCAATTCCTGCATGCGCGTAGTGAATAATTTTGCACTTACGGAAGTGAGAAATTTTACTGGCTGTGAAATACGCTTGCGTTAAGCGCAGAATTTGTGCTTCCGTAAGCTTCCGATTCTACGCTTACGGTAACCAGAGCCATGAAATTGGGCCTAGGTCACTTTTACCAGGCCAAAAACTGGTTGGTAAAAGTAACCACTGGACTCGGTTAAAGTATGGCGAAAGTAATCCGAGGGGAACATTTACTGGTCCGGCCGCTTCCAACAACTTCAACTGGAAAAAGTAACCGTTGTCTGGTCTCGTTGACTTAGTTACCAAAGTACATAGTGCAATAGAAACGCACTTAAGGTGTAGAATGCCGGCTGCAATGTGGAATTCTACCGTACGTTTCAACCACACGCGGTCCATTAATTGAACCTCAATGTCCCATTGAAGGAAGTGCTTCTACATTACATACACGTGCTACTACATGTACACTGCCCCTCAAAAGTTATAGCGCACCCACTGCACAATTTTCAACTTAAGATTTCACTTTAAAATATCACAGCTGTTCAGTAAACTATCAAACCTGTGTCTGGAGTCATTATTTTAATCAGTAATAATCATATTTCCACTAAGAAGCACCCTCTGCATTACGGCTAAAAAGAGCAACTTCGCGACGCACTTTCGTCGCAACGTTAAACCGCCATCTTGATTTGCCTCATTATATATTCATGAGCTCATGAATATCATTACGCGTGCATTTAAACCATGGGACGAAAAAAGAAAGCATAATTGTGTCAATAAAATTTGACTAATTGGCAATAGATATACCACTAAAGAGAAAGGTATGATTTGTAAACACATTATCTATGATTTAATTGGGTGAAAAAACACGAAGCAGATTTGTGCGTGGGTGCGCTATAACTTTAACGACTGTTTATACTGAGCATGTGGTGTTTTCGGAACTCACAAATGAAACCTTTCCTGCCTTTTCCAAATGCACTGACAGACTGGAGTAGCACAGTCATTGCTGATTGAGGACATGTTGGCCCCTCTATAATTAATCAGGGCTTGAGTTTTCCCCGTCTAGTATGTCACACTGCACGTGGAAGGGTCCTGACTACATTGAGCAATCTGATATGGTACTTGGTAGGGGTGGTCACATTTGAATTATGAGAGAGAGTTTGACAGAGACTGACTGGGTCAAGATCCTCAGGGACTACAATATCTAGACAGACCATGCTATAGAACATAGGCAACCAGACATTGTCGTCCATGACAAAGAGGAGAATTAATCGCCGTTTGCAGTGCAAGGAACGAAACTACGACTGGAACATTTTGAACAACTTAATAAAAAAAGGAAAGAAAATGTGACTAACTGGATGGAAATCTGAACCTACATTGTACATGTACAAGTACAATGTAAGTACAGTGTACATGTATGCCTCTGGTTTAAAATACATACATACATGTACATGTACAGGGGTACATGCACTCTACATTTGTACCAACAGAGCTACATGTACATCCAGTTCTTGGGTGAGGGCCAAACCCTACACTGTACTGTAATAGTCAAGTATACATGTACATGTACAGTTCTACAGTATGTTTGCCATGGGGCACCAGTCAGAAGCATCTAAGGTAACCATTAACCGCCACATATCGCAAAGGAATCACACATTTTCATTCACATGCAAACGCAAGTTTAACTTTCTTGTCAATCCAGCTACTGTACACAATTGTACATGTACATATGTATGTATGTGTAATGTACATGTACATATACATGTCCGTACATGTGTACATGTACTGTAAAACAAGCTTGGGATCACGCAAAGTGGATGCAGCTTTTCAAACACTGCTTTCAAGTAAAGGGCAGCAAAAGAGAACTAACTTATTCTGATACAGCAAATAGTGGTCACAATACTGCCACATGTACATGTACATGTACAGTACATGTATGTATTATGCTATATGGGACTGACTACTGCACATGCGGCAAGAATGTGTTGCTTAAAGGGATAACACAACATTGGTTGATGTCAAATAATAGCATCCATACATTGTCTGATGCAAAGTATGCATGAAATAGCACACCTGTGAACATTTCAGCTCAATCCGCCAACCGAGTCTTGAGTCTTGTTTCGTGAAAATGCAGCATTCAATGTATTGTTCCGAAAAATAATTTAGATCTCGGGGTGAGACGTAAACTATTTCTTTACTCTTTTCTACAAAAATACATCATTTTAGACAGAAATATTTCAGTGCAAAGTTTCTACCATAACCATCTTCAAACTGTATGAGTTTCCCGTAAATCTGTGAATTATTTCTGTTTTTCGATCTTACATGTGCCAATGTTGTGTAGGGACTTTAACTACTGTCCGTGTCTGTCTGAGAACAACACTTGACGAGACATCTTCAAAAAGTCTTCCTGATCGGAACACCCCGAAATCAGGACAGAATGCCCGGATCTGGCTGGGACATGAGAATGACAGTCAGGAGAAAACAAAGTAAAAGAGAGTGCTTTCCAGTTAATCAGGGCAGCCCTGTGCATGCAAGTAATGCATGATCCAGGTGCTAAGCACTCGGCCCATTAATTAAACCACCGCACACAAAATGGACCGGGGGTACTTCTAGATCACACAGACAATTATCTCATCTGCTGTTAGCAGAATTTCGGGCCGGCATATCTCTCAGACTGCATCCTCCAGCGTCTCATCCATCAAAAGGAACGAGGTTGCGGATGTGTCCCCAATTTCGGCTGAGCAGTCTCTGCAGGCAAGCTGTTCACTTCAACATGTCTGGTTCATGTTCACTCCTTCCTAGTGGCTCGTCTCTACAAGCTCTGTTGGAGTGCCTAGTTGTATTATACCCCTTCCTGTTTTTTTTGATCTGGTGGTTGATTTGGCCCACCTTAAATAGATTCTACCCCCTTTCTCCTTGCCCCTTCATGCTCCTCTCTCTCCTCATTGCTCCCTCTGCGCCAATTCTACTTCCATTAGGGCAACCGTATGCCTCCCTCCATCAATCTTTTCATAGTCTCCACTGCCGTACCAATCCTAACCTTTAGCCCCTTCCCCCTTGATATTTTCCTCACACCCACTGCTCAATCCTAGTTTTTCAAATTTTCCTCATTTATAATGTTCCTTGCTTTTGTCCTCAATGTTTAATGTTATGTTATCCTCCTCCTTCTCCCCTCCACCTCCTCCTCCTTCTCCCCTCCACCTACTCCTCCTTCTCCCCTCCACCTTCCTCCTCCTTCTCCCCTCCACCTTCCTCCTCCCTTCCTCCGCTCCCTTCTTGTACCCTCATCCTAGCTCCCGTCTCGCACCCTCCTCTGTTCTCATCCTCCCCTCCTCCTCCCCTCCTCCTTCACTCTTCCCCTCCCCTCCTCCTCCCCTACTCCTCCCCCTCCCTACTCCTCCTCATCTTCCTCCCCTACTCCTCCCCCTCCCTACTCCTCCTCCTCTTCCTCCCATCCACTCCTCCCCTCCCCCTTCTCATCCTCTCCTCCTCCTCCTCCCCTCCTCCTCTCCCCTTCTCATCCCTTTCTCCTCCTCCTCCACCCCCTTCTCGTCCCCTCCTCCTTCCTCCTCCTCCTCCCCTCCTCCTTCCTCCTCCCCCTTCCCATTCCTGTCCCCTCCTCCTCCCCCTCGCTCTTCTCTCCCCTCCTTCCTCCTCCTCCATCTTGCCCCCTCCTTCCTCCTCATTCCCCTCATCCTCCTTCTTGTTCTTCTTCACTCTTATCTTTCTTCCTCCTCCCACCTCCTCCTTCTCTTCCTCTCGCCTCCTCCTTCTTGTTGTTGTTGTTCTTCTTCACTCTTGTTTCGACTGCACGAGTCAACCATGCATCCAAACATAACACAGAGTAAGAACCACCCTCAGATAATGGTAGTGTGGGCATGATAAAATGCTGCCTGTCTGGGGAAGTTCATCCACCACTGTGGCTGAACAAATTTGGCAGGGGGGAGCCTGCCTGTTGATTAAATTACTCAAGCGCTGGCATTTGCAAGGCAGGGGAAACGAATAGTCACCAGCCGTTCTGATAAAGATAAAAAAAAAAAAAAACACAAGAGGCAAACAGAAGAAGAAAACGAAGAAAACACAACCTGCGTGCAGAACAACGCATGGTTGGTCACATCGCCACAGATGTAATTGCAGCCTGGTGTGAGACTTTTTGTAGCCGATGGTTTCACCAGATAAACTATCGGTGACTCTACATGTTTGTCAGGAGGAATCTTATACCTCCACTCTCCCCTCTCCTCTCTGCCTGTGCGGGCATAACATGTAAATCAGTTAGCAATTCTGGGAAGCCAAGGCACTCTTTCCAAAAGAGAAATAAGACAATGGCATGACCTCCTTTTTCCCCTTTTTTTCATTTCCTACAGCGATTTTGAATAGAGAATAGAGAAAAAAACAAATCCCCAAACAAATAGCTCTTGCTAAATTGTATCAAAACAGGAGGATATTATGGACAAGTGGCTATGAAGGATGGGGCCATTACTACTGTATGTACAGCTTGCTCAGTTGGGGTATGATGTAGGTAAGAAGTCGACCAGGCATTTAAAATCAAATCAAGTCAGCCGGGAAACATATTAGATTCATATTGTGGACAAAGGGTAGCATGTTGTATAGGCCTACAATGGAGACAACCTTGGTACATGTAGGACTAGAGACAGAATGCTAACTTCCTTTCATATCAATTTATTTGTTTAATTGTTACTGTTCTTAGACAATTTGAAGTTACAAAACAAATCCACAAATACAGTAGTAGGCGGTGGTTAAAATTTAAAGACAAGAATTGGGCAAGAACAAAACGACAACAACAGCAGCAAAACAATTTCCAAAACACCAACAGAATGGAACAGAACAGAACAACAACAAATAACCAACAGAAAACAAACAAACAGCCGGCAGCCAACAGCCAACGGCCAACGGCCAACAGCCAACGGCCAACGGCCAACAACCAACGGCCAAGGACCAACGGCCAACAGCCAACAATCATAGCCAACAGCCAACAGCCAATGGCCAACAGCGAACAGCTAACAACCAACAGTCATCAGCCAATTCAACCGCCATCAGCCAACAGCCAGCAGCCAGCGGCCAACGGCCAACAGCCAACAGCCAACGGCCAACGGCCAACGGCCAACGGCCAACGGCCAACAGCCAACGGCCAACAGCCAACGGCCAACAACCAACGGCCAAGGACCAATGGCCAACAGCCAACAACCATAGCCAACAGCCAACAGCCAATGGCCAACAGCGAACAGCCAACAACCAACGGCCATCAGCCAATTCAACCGCCATCAGCCAACAGCCAGCAGCCAGCGGCCAACAGCCAACAGCCAATGGCCAACGGCTAAGAGCCAACAGCCAATGGCCAACAGCGAACAGCCAACAACCAACAGCCATCAGCCAATTCAACAGCCATCAGCCAACAGACAGCAGCCAACAGCCAACAGCCAACAGCCAACAGCCAGCAGCCAACACCCAGCAGCCAACACCCAGCAGCCAACACCCAGCAGCCAGCAGCCAACACCCAGCAGCCAACAGCCAGCAGCCAATAGCCAACAGCCAACAGCCAACAGCCAGCAGCCAGCAGCCAGCAGCCAACAGCCAGCAGCCAGCAGCCAGCAGCCAGCAGCCAACAGCCAGCAGCCAGCAGCCAACAGCCAACAGCCAACAGCCAACAGCCAACAGCCAACAGCCAGCAGCCAACACCCAGCAGCCAACAGCCAGCAGCCAATAGCCAACAGCCAACAGCCAACAGCCAGCAGCCAGCAGCCAGCAGCCAGCAGCCAGCAGCCAACAGCCAGCAGCCAGCAGCCAACAGCCAACAGCCAACAGCCAACAGCCAACAGCCAACAGCCAACAGCCAGCAGCCAGCAGCCAACATCCATCATCCATCCAACAGCCAACAACCAACAGCCAACAGCCAGCAGCCAGCAGCCAACAGCCAACATCCATCCAACAGCCAACAGCCAACAGTACATACATGTACATGTAGCGGCTCTGACTATACTGCACATGTACGGTAGGGGCCTCATCTCTGTGGCATTCGGGCATGTCAAAAACCATAGCAAAGGTCCCACCTCAAGCCCTGTTAGAACCACGATAGCGTGTACAAACAGCACACATGCTGTGGATGATAGGCACCCAATAATGTACTGTGCCGGCAGGAGATGATAATGACCAGGGTTGCAGGTTTTACTTGGCTGCATAATGTATAGTCCCCTTCGGGCCCAACTCCATGGAATCTGTTGCGGCACATTTCGGGCAACATTTCTTCCCTCCAGTGCGCTTCAACCCATAGAAATTCTGCACTCCCCTCACCAACAGATACTGTGCCCATGTGCATGTACAATGTACCCCGTACACGTAGAAACAACAAGAAGTGCCTCAGTGAAGAAGCTGAAATTTCCTCACTAACCCTCATCCAACAGCCACAACTTCCCTGCTATCAGCCTTTCTTATTCCCCCCCCCCCACACTAACTGTGACAGGATTCAATGACAGTGGTCTTTCGGCGAGTTGGCCGCATTTCAAACTCGCCCCTCCCAGTTGTCAGTGGCCTGTAGCTGATTTGTCCTTGTTATTCACGCTTCAGAAAAAGTCACAAGTCGCATCTCATGGAACGGCGCGGGGCACACCACAAGCAAGTCTGAAAAAGTGCAGTGGGCTGTCACAAGGCCGTCGGTGACATGCTCTATGGTGACCCACAGGGCAGGTTTCTCAGAACTGGGCCCGTACCGTGCATGTGGAAAGGAGGAGAGGGGCGTGACATAAATAAAGGCAAAAATTCATTTAGATTTTTTACTTGATATAGTATTTTCATTGTTTTGTTTTATTGTTATACAAATAAGGAGGGGTGACTGTTTTCTTATGGTAAATCAGACATTCATAGCTTTTGGCTTGCATACATACTGTACATGTATGTAGATGTCTATACATGTACACATATGAAGGGCAGGAAAAACAGGAAAAACAGGGTAAAGTGATGCAGGGCAAACCTTTGTTGAATTACATTCTTCTCGTACCCTCCTCCTATATAGCTCCCTTCTCGCACCCTCCTCCTTTCTCCTCCTACCCTCCTCCTCCCCCTCCCCCTTCTCATCCCCTCCTCCTTCCTTCTCCTTCCCTTCTCCTCCCCCTCCCTCCTCCTCATCCCTACTCCTCCTCCTCCCCTCCTCCCTCCCCCTTCTCATCCCCTCCTCCCTCCCCCTCCCCTCCTCCTCCTCCCCTCCTCCTCCTCTCCTCCCCTCCCCTTCTCATCCCCTCCTCCTCCTACTCCTCCACCCCCTTTCTCGTCCCTTCCTCCTTCCACCTCCTCCCCATCCCCTCCCCGTACCCTACTCCTTCCTCCTCCTCCTTCTCCCTTCCTCCTCCCCTCCTCCCCCTCCCCATTTCTGTCCCCTCCTCCTCCCCCTCCCCCTTCTCATCCCCTCCTCCTTCCTTCTCCTTCCCTTCTCCTCCCCCTCCCTCCTCCTCATCCCTACTCCTCCTCCTCCCCTCCTACCTCCCCCTTCTCATCCCCTCCTCCCTCCCCCTCCCCTCCTCCTCCTCCCCTCCTCCTCCTCTCCTCCCCTCCCCTTCTCATCCCCTCCTCCTCCTACTCCTCCACCCCCTTTCTCGTCCCTTCCTCCTTCCACCTCCTCCCCATCCCCTCCCCGTACCCTACTCCTTCCTCCTCCTCCTTCTCCCTTCCTCCTCCCCTCCTCCCCCTCCCCATTTCTGTCCCCTCCTCCTCCCCCTCGCTCTTCTCCCCCCTCCTTCCTCCTCATCCCTCTCATCCTCCTTCTTGTTCTTCTTCACTCTTATCTTTCTTCCTCCTCCTCCCACCTCCTCCTTCTCTTCCTCCCGCCTCCTCCTTCTTGTTCTTCTTCTTCTTCTTCTTCTTCACTCTTGTTTCGACTGCACGAAGGGCAGGGAAAACAGGGTAAACTGATGCAAGGCCAACCTTTGTTGAATTACATTCTGCTCGACACAAACATCATGTTATATCTATAATATGAAGCAAGGCTGTCATGGCTTGCTGAAGCCTTGCTGGGCCTTTCACCAAGAAACAGATTGGAAGGAAACGAACGCGCTATAAAACTCAGCTATGACTGTGTGCAGTGTATTAAGTGTAGGGGGGGGGGAACTGGAAGAAGGCACCAAACGGCATTGACTGCCAGACAAACTCGGGGAAATAAGAGAATCAGACAAGAGTGTGTCACATGAGCTCCTCTGAATAAATTTTTACAGTATGTGGATGGCTGAACGGATGGACAGCCGGCTGGACAGTAGAATGGACTGACAGACAGAGGGCCAAAATGGATGCATGGACGGACGGAGGGATAAATGGACAGATTGGATGGATGATACACTGTATCATTATATGTAGGTTCAATAGGCTTTGCAGCTCGCCAAAAACACAAGTCAATTATTCATTTGCCAGGGAAAAGATCGGCGGTGTTACTGTAGTAACTCAATAGAGTGTGTAGCCAATAGAGTGTTTTCCTGGGAGTGATAACTGCCATGAGTTGGGTCACCATGTATGATTGGGTTTATGATTGGGTTCATTGGGTTGTGGTTCCTCAGGAGAATCCCCGGGGAATGTATGCACGCCCAGCAGCACGGGTACGGCAAATACAGTAATTGTAAAAAAGAGAGAGCTGTCTACGTTTGAGTGTGAAATGTCCAATCAGACTAGTGATCTGGCTTGTCCCATGATGTGAGCACTGGTGCTGCTGGCTACCAGGGAAGAAGGATGATTGCCAAAGATCACAGTGCCACAAAGTCTAGCTGAATAATCACAGACGGGAGCAATTACAAGGTACACGCAGGCGGTCTGTCTACATTCAGTATTCTACCAATCAAACGCATTAAAATACACTTTATATTCAGACCAGTTCATGCTCATGGCTATCCTGTTTATCAGTCCAACGATCACAGAGAAACAATTAGCATGTCAACTTCACAAATCACAGGCTTAGGGGACAAATATTCAGAGGGCCAAATAGACCTAAAGCTTTTAGAATTCATAAATCCATCCATTATCACTTCAAATCACTTTATTGCCTTCACCTGTCAATTTCAGGATTATTAGGGACGGATCATTGACTGCAATAATCTGCTTTTGCTGGCTCAGGCCATTCATACACTCTTTGGGCAGTTCCATATTTTTGGGCGTACATATTGAACACATAATTAAGATACATAAACATACATGTACATACACATGTACAGTATATGTACCACAGACACAAAGATGGAGGTAATGAAAAAAAAAATAGCCATGATTTGACAAAAGTTTAGTAGAAAACATATAACAATGAAAATTTCGTGTATTTTGTAATTAACATTTTAATTATCAGCTTTAATACAAACAATTCAATTCCAAATGATATGTACCAGTAACTTGTACTGATCAATTCATTTTGAAATATTGACCCCCCCCCCCTGGTTGACAAATCTATTGGAACTGCCCTTTGTGAAAGCTCCTTTTATCCATTCATCTATATAAAGAGTCTCATGAAGTTGATGATGCAGCAACTCCATTGCACTGCATTGTGGTAGAGTACTGTACATGTAATCATGTGTTCCTTCCTCCATGGTGTACTGTAAGCGATCTTGTTTGAACCAGGGAGGTGAATTCAGGTGTTACATGCCAGACTTGTGTTTGGCAGATATTACGCTGCCTGCAGGCCTTGCAATACTGTAAGTTCTCTGAATAGATTCTGTATTCGATTGTTTGTGCCGCAAAGAAGTGCGTACCTATTTTTTGCTGTTTGAATGCCGGGGAACGCCCCGCCCCCTCCTGTCGACACAAAGTCCGCGCGGATACTTCAAATTCTCGTTGAGCAGCTTTGGGTGGCAAATCCCCGACAATTGTATGTAATAGCTTTCTCTTCCCTATGACGTTTCACGTATCCCCATACTGCGGTTTGGGCACTGACAAGGCAACCTGTCTTCATCTTCATCGGAATGAACTGTTTCTCACTTCTGTTATCTTTTTCTGTTTCTTTCAGCCATTTTATTGCCTTTGATCATTTTCATGTAAAGGGCACAGCATAAATCTTTAAATGATTATCTTTATCTTAAAATTTAGTGGGCCTGACGTTTCGATCCTAGCAGGACCATTCTCAAAGGCAGAGTGACAAGGACAAAACAGATACATGTACACGAAGGAGGGGGGAAGAGAGTGAATAGGACACGGATGAGAAACAAAGGACAAAGAGTAAAGCTGGTAGGGAGAGATCAAAGGGAAGGGCAAGGAGTAGGGTAGGGATTAGTGAGAAGAGGGGCAAAGATCAAAGAGAGAAGTGTGGAGGAGTGAACACAAAAGAAGGATATCATTATAGATATCATTATGGATAATTTTCCTGTGCCTCGACAAATCTTAGTGATGGACTCTTTAAATTTAAATAATTCCGGAAAGTCATAATCTCTTTCAACATGTATGTATTTCCTTTTTATACCTTCTCATCATGAGAGTGTCCCACATCACTTGGTCACACGAGCTGAGCAGGATTCTGCCCTCGACCAACTCAATGAAGTTGGGCGCAGTGTACACGTATGTACAGTACCCCCTTTACACGTTAGCTGCCCCAACAGTGCCAAGTACGCACAAGTGGGAGGGGCAAGGCCGTCGAGTAATGGGCTCCATCTTCGGCTACCGGTGCTCAAGGCACAGGGACACACTTCCCATTTGGGTCCAAACCATAACACTTGGCTGCTCACGGGTCTCCGAAAAGCTCTACCATCTGCACTGGTGATACTTGCTATTATCACAGTGATGCACACGAGTGTAGGCCCCCCCCCCCTCCAAGTGTTGACAGCTGTATGTACTTTTCGCAATTCTCTCAGTCAGTCAGGACATCCGTTCATTTCCTTCAGCTTAAGAACTGACTAGATAATACTGTAATAAATGAGACTTAAGGCTTTGCATGGTGGGTGAATCAATATAGGAAGGTTTGCGGTAAACACCATGTATCATGTCTCTTAAAGGAAGAGGTATGGTTCTGATTCTGATTCTCAGGTTCTTTTCAGAACCATACCTCTTCCTTTAAGAGACCTGATACATGGTGTTCACCGCAAACCTTCCTATATTAATACTGTAATAGGGTCGTTTCCACTATCCAAATAATCCCAATTTGATTTGCGATTTAAAAACTGGGTTTTTTTTGCTCACGTTCACACAGACAAAAATAAATTGTGTCACAAATTTGAATCCACCAACACGACCTCAGCTACTGTAGCTTGATGGTCAAGTGGTTAAGACGTCTGCACTAAAAAGCAGGAGTTGCAGGTTTGAATCCTACATGTACATGTACATGTACCACCTCATGACCTCACCTGCAGAGCAGTGAGCACACAGTGTTAATTCTACACCGAGTAGGGCAAATCACTGAGGCATAACTCGGATGAGCTGAAACAGGGCACTTTAACCAGGGAATTCTGAATCAATTGCTGAGGAAATCATGCGCTTAGAAAATGGTGCATTGAAAGTCGGTGACAGTATTCAGAGTATATGTATCTTGGCCTGCCTAATGCCTATAATAATGTGTTTCCGTCATGCAGCTGTCTGCGAAGTTGATAGCATGAAGCGAAATACAGATTTCCATCTTAAGGCAAGCAACTGTTACGCTTGAAAAATGATTCAGCTATTTGTGGACTTGCCCATGATATGGAGATATGCATTGCTTCTCTGACTGCAAACAAGTGCACGCAGCACATGATTGTGACATTTGACATCCATATTCATATGCATGTACCAGGCTACGCAACTACTGTACTAGAGGTAGTGCTTTGTGCATACATAACACACGTGCTTCATGTTCGCAAACACTCACGTGTTTCGTGCTGGGAAGGCATGCAAATGTAGCATGCTTCGTGTGCTCCACTGCATGTGCACGATCATCGTGCTTTGTGCCTGCCAAAAATCTGGCCATAACTGTACATATTCTAATCCCCCCCCAAAAAAACCCCCAAAACCCAGATTTGACAGAAAGAGTTGGTCAATGCTTAACAATACGAGCCTGAAACTACATGAGGTTACATATGTACAGTACTGTACGCACAGCGATCCAACTGCCAAAAAACAACAACCCAAAACTCAATTCTCCAGTGCTCTTCAACTCGATGTGGGTGATCGAATAAAACCTGACCAATCGGATAAATCTAATCATATTTTGGAAGGGAACAGCCATAGGGAAGTTTGATTGGGGCTCCTTTTTATAAAAGAAGAAAAGAGAGGAAGATTTATTTTTTATTTTTTATTGAATCAATCATGAGTGGCATTCATCATCAATGCTGCTTAACTTTCGAGACGTCCCTTTCTCCACCCTGGTTTCCTATTTTGTGTTGAATCGTGCTCGCACACCGTACGTTGTCAATTTACGTCCGCTCACTGTCCTGGGGGAAATGCTACGTACAGTACATTGTATACCCTACTGGGTCATTCACTTCACTCCCCTACTTCGTGTGGAATTACTAAGGATAATATGCACTAGATTAAACACCAGGGGTAAGATTAAAGGAAACACATCGCCAACAACAATCATCTTAAGTGGAATCACACATGTATGTGAATGATTAACTACACGTGTACACTATAATCTTGACTGGTGGGAAGACTATGACTGTGTTTAACTTTCTCATTCACTTATACATGTATATTGAACTGACACCTCGATCCTTGATAGGGGATAACTACTTTGTTCGTTTCTGTCAAGCAGATCTTCTGGGAAAAAAAGTTTTGGTACATGTATGTGTAGTCATTACCCCAAAATATGCTTGCATCTGCCGAGCTTTCTCTGGGGAAGTGAACGCTCTCTATTGTAGGCGTTATGCTGCAAGGTTTTTGATGAAAGGAGGCATCACAGGCCTAAGCGCCTGGCCGCATTCTTGGGGCCTTTCTTATTAGTGATGGCCACTAACTTTACAATAACATAACTTGGGTCCTTTCTCACTCACTCACTCACTCACTCACCCATCTCCGTAGTCTCACCGACCGTTGGTGCACTGATGCACAAACCAGCTCCAATCTCCCCTACCCATGGTCTTCCCTATCAGATCGTATACATGTGCGTACAGTATGGGGGGGTGTTAATTAGTCCATGATGCACAGTCGGTTGCTTTGGACTTGATCTCAACTCTTCTTTACTTAGCATTAAACAACAATGAAGATTGGGTCGGCAGGGTGATCCTGTGAACCATGACAATTTGTGCTTCAGCAATTGTTGGCGCTGAAGCAGCTGTGCGAGACTGTGGCCCCTACTTGTTGAGTCTACAGAAGATGGTGCTGTCACATCATGGGAGGGCACTGATTGGCCGGAGTACATACTTTATGTACACATGTGCATTATGATGGGCAGCTCTTCTGATACTGATAGCACGGGGGGAGGTAATGTCAACGTGCTTACCTTGCCGGACGACTTGACGCCTCTACAGATGCAGAGGAAGACGACAGCCCAGGACAGGAGAAGGCACAGGGCCATCTGCCACCTGATCGGCCCAAGATCGTCAATGCCTTCGCTCTTGTCCAGGACCACTTTACTGCAAAACAACGACAGACAAAAGAACAATTTGGTCAAGATTGAAAAAAAAAAATGGTTGTACCAAAAACAAAGTTATTCAATGAGGGTTTACCATGCTCAACGTGATAAGCACTGAGTGCAAGGTGCTTTGCACGATGCCTGATGGTCAGCTAGGGTGGGATTCCAACCCGCAACTCCCGCTTTCTACTGCAGACATCTTAACCACTTGACCATCGAGCTGGACGAGGTCTTGTGGCAGATTCGAATAAAAATACAAAAATGGGTTGCAAACTGCTTGCTTCTTCTTCTTCTTAGGTGTCCATCATCCCTGAACTAGGTCACACGTTTGACCATGCTCTTGCAAAGTCAAGACTCAAGAGCCTTCTCATTTGCAATCACCCGATCTTCCAGGTTGCAATGCTTAGGCCCTATACTGATTGAAATGATGCCAAGTGCACTGCAGGCCCGACAAACCTACATGTTGCAGGATCTCTCTCATAGGGCAGGATCATTCTGCCTTTGCAGAAGAGTCTGCAGTCATGCTCAACTGGTAACATCCTACCCTCCTAATTTTGAAGGTAATTCAAACAAAGTGCAAAATACTTGTTTAAATGTACACACACACAGGATCCCTCCAAACACAGCTACTGAAAAGCTCTAGGTAATGGCCTACATTGTACATGTGCATTGTACATGTACATGTACAAGGAGCAAAACAAATATACTTGTAAGGTGTCAATGATGAAAGAGATGCATTGATGTTCCACTTTAATAAAAAAACAGCCAAGATCAAAGGTTACAGGAAAACATACAGAACTTTGTACATTGCACTAAGCAAGGAGTTCTTACAGTAAGAGATAAAACACAGGCACAATGCCAGAGGATTGAGAGGAATTGCATCTCTTGGTGCTGCCTTTTAGCACAGCCAGAGTAAAAGGATGAGAACCTGGTTTCACACTCAATCACCTTGGCTGAAGGAACCAGCTTCGTAAGGTTGAACAATGACTTCTCTCAGACCAATGAGGGTGCTACGGTATTGTCATGGAGATACTGCACCATAATAATTCCATTCACCGGTACTTTGCGCTGCTGCAATACATGTACATGTACCGTACATTGTACATTCATGTGTGCATACACGTGTACAACTGTAAATTGCACATTACCGAGAAACTGGTTACACTAAAGATGGGAAAAGCCATTTGTATAGTCAAATTGATGAATAATTGATACAGGGTGCAGGTCTAACCAGTTGGGAAGAGTGTACAAGCTTTCATAGCAACAATTACATGTACATGTACTTCAGCAGATGCCATGAAGGGGACATTGCACAAGCTACTTGTATAGGAAAAATGGCCCACAAATTAACAGCAACAAGAAGCTGCAGCATCGAATTTGGGACTGCATGAGTACATGTAAGTACAGTGAAAGTTACAGACAAGTTTCTTTGAACAACCGGTACTCTACATGTATGTTTCTAACTTTGATTTGAAAATCAATGAATAGGCCTAACATATACATGTACATGTACAGGTACAGTACATGTATACAGTATGTCAAGTGATGGTGATTTTTGTAATTTGAGTGTTATATATACATGTACAGGTACCGTACGTGTACACATGTATGTTTCTCCAGAGTTTTAAGCAGTATAAATATGCAAGGGCCAGTACACTGGGCATAACTTACTGTAAAGGAAATCCCAAATACACAGCATGTGATCTTAAGTAACTAAGGAAGTGATTGGATGACCACTACGTACTAGGATTTCATTGTTAGGATGACTTTCATGCACAATACATACATGTACAGACCTGTATGCTGGTGAAAATGAAGTACTGTAGTGATATTGAGTTGCAGGAGGCTAAAGGTCACCTAAACATCCCCCCATCGGAGGAAAGACCTTCCTTGGGTTTAGGGCGAAAGCTTGTGGGCTCCATAGGGGCATGCACTGCCAAAAGCACTCATCGAAATATGATCGCAGATATACATGTACATGTATACACTGTGCGCAGTACATGTAAAATTGTACATGAACTACATGTATGTGAACAGTGCATGAGGCTAAGCTTTCAGTCCCTAGTGCATCAGCTTGCATCCATGATCCAACCCTATCTGGTCCAGGATACAAGATTGAGTTGCTGGTGAGGTTGATTTTAAACCCAGACTTACCTACACGTGCAACACTTAGATTTGCACTATAGGCTGTTTGAGTCATAGGTCTTGTGTTACTCAGAAGTGTGGCACAAATTGACATGATTAAGTACATTATGTACGTATGTTGTAACTGCTGTAATGAAGGACAGACTGTGGGATTGGGTACAAAGATTGGGTCACTGAGGTTCACTGTAAACCCAGATTAACTGTGGTGGGGGAGAGGGAGACGAGCAGGAGATGAGATTAAGACCCCAAAGATGGTAGTAGACAGTTTAATTGCCTTTAATTTATACAAAACTATTTGGGACACGGGTGGTTTCGGACATCACCTAAATAGAGGACTTGTTTCTATCCGTTGTTAGAAATCAAATGTGAATCAAATGAATAATTATACAACAAGGGATACGTGTGCTAGATTTGCTATTGAGGCTGGAATAATATATTGAATGAAGTGGGTGGCTTTCCTAATAATGTCATGCCTTTCCCTTGGACACACTGTCTTGAAATAGCGAGTTTTAGCAACCATACCCCAGTGTGCGGTGACCTACAAACACGTACATGTTTACATTCCGAAGGAAATCTGGACTTGGTCTATCTCTCGCCGGAGATTGAATGGGGGAACTTTACTGTGTGAAGGAGCACCAAAAATGAGAAGAAAAAAAAGGACTACAAATGTAAAGTGAACTATTGCAGGGTACCAGAAATCAAATAAACGCGAGCCGATTGCGGTTAGCATGTGGTCGCGCTGCGCAAGCGGGAATGGCGGGACTCGCTGACGAACGTAAACAAACCCTGTGCTGCACTTCCTGGCAGTAAGCTGCTGGCAGGAAATGCCATGCTTGCGAAATGCACCGTGGGCTTAAAAAAAATCGGTGCGATTTGAGTGGAGCGTTCCCACACACCTCACGTCGCAAATAAACGCGATTATTTGAAAAAGTCTCACTCTTAGTGGAGTCCGAATCGTGATTCAAATCCCACTAATAATTGCGTTTATTGTGTCCCCACACGCAAACAGAGTGGAGTTTGAATCGCGATTAAAATCGCGATCCAAATCGCGTTTATTTGGTGTAGTGGGAACAGCCCTATAGTGTATTTATATCTTAGACTTAATAATTATACAAGTATGTACATAGATGGGTCAAACAGAAACTGCTTGTTACTGACTATTAAGTATAAAATGACCAAAATGCAAACCTTACAAAAGTAGAGGGCCTGACCTTTTGATCACGGCCAGACCTTGCAAAATTACCCATCTGTCGGAGTGTTTGCTATAATTCACGATGTGTGATAGGAAGTGCCTTGCTCATTGCCTGCTTGAATATATTGGAACATTACAAATGGCAATATCAACTGGTTGTTCCCTGAGGAAGGTTTATTTGGCCCCTGCCTTGACAGTGCAAGTACTACATGCACAGTATACTATGGAGCACTGAACCCTTGTCAGAAGGAAGTCATTACGGCAGCTGAGAGCCAATTCACCAAGGCAGAGCATGCTCAATGAACACCCCAGTGACAGTTGTCCTTGACTCCCCTTGTCATCTGGGCTTTGACATTTGCCCCCCCCCCCCCAAGCCCTTAGCCTTAGGGGTGTCCCTGGGTGTTCTTGGCCATCTCAAAGGTCATCATTAGGGCTGCTCACACTCAGCAAATAATTGCAGTTTGAGTCACGATTCAAAAAACTTTTATTTTTGGGGGGGGACAGCAGATCAGTGTTTCATAATGGAAATTGCTGATGACTCTGCTTTGTCGGGAATGATCACTAATAGTAATAATTGTGAACATGATTATAGAAATGAAATCAGTAGAGTTTGTTGACTGGTATGGGGGGGGGGTGTGATCCCTGGAGATATATGGCAGTTAATGGTTGAATTGCTTTTGACTGGCGCCCCCACCCTGGCAAAGACTATACTTGACTATAGGGAAGGTCACCAACTAAGGGCTGGATAGCTCAGATGGAAGAGCATTGGTACGTTTATCCACACAGGTCTCGGGTTCAAGTCCCGGTCTAGTCAAAGTTTTCTTTGCCAATTGCTTAATTTGTTCAAAAGTTCCCAGTCAGTTTTTTTTTTTCCTTTGTTTTTTTTATTTGAAATGATGTAATATTAAATGGACTAAAGACCAAAGAAATGATAGGCCCTATTTGATTTTCGGAAATCAACTAACATTTATAGGACCTGTTCAATTCAACGAGTTAAGATACTTGGGAACTCTTGTATATGATATATTGAACTGCAAAATTAACACAACCAGAATAGAAAAAAAGCCAATTCAGGGTTCTCCTTTTAATTCAGGGTTCTCCTGAACTGGTAGAGTGTGTCAACTTGCTTGTAGTTGTAAAACAAACAGAATGAAATCCTCATTTGAAGCATAGGCCATTCATATGTTTAATTCATCTTTTACTAGATGAGTACATGTACGTACATGTACTTTGGTTTTTTCCCCTTCCGTATGACTAAATAATATATTGGTAATGCAACATAATGTACCCCGACATAATCTCATTTCTTTATAATCGGTTTTATAAATATGCACTTTTATTATGTGTGTACATTTTCAAGATTTTATTTCCTGCAACACTGGCAGAGCAAACCGTGTGTGGGAAAAGAATTTGTTTACACTGCAAAAAAAGGATCTTAAAATCTTGTACTAGTCTATCAGGAGAAATTGTCACTAAAAAATCCTGTTATATTTTTTAAGAGAAAATATTCACCCATTGGGTGAAATATTCATTCAGGGAAAACAAATGTTGTACTTTCAGGACAAATATATTATTTAAGCTTGCAGGAGAAATATTCACAATTTTGAACAAGGCACTGTATAATTGAGACATTATTATGGACTTCACTGCTAACTTACTCTCCCCATATGATGACAGCAGGGGTGGTCTTCACAAAGCCTTACAATGCATCGTATCTCAACGATAATAAGATGGGTTGTGGTAGGCTTGTATGGTTTCTGTGCATCGCTCTCGCCGGCCTTGCAATTGATCGTACGTTACAAAGAGCTTTATGAAATCGACTCACTCAGCCTGCTGTCTCAGCATTCGGCAAAACTCCAAGGCAAGGGATGCTTGAAAGATCATTTCAGATCAAATCAACGATCCACCACTTCCTCAAGTGACTCTACAGTTTACTGGGCTTCTGCCAACATTTCCACTCGGCTATCTCCATAAGTGATTTAGACACACCCAGTGATCTGCAAAATGTCTGCTATCCAAATCTAATTTGCGGTCATCTCCCCCCCCCCACCCCCACCGGCACCCTCAGCTGTTGCCTCCCCCTCATTATCTGTAATTACAGGATGTGCACTCAGACAGAATCTGCAGAAATAAATGGTTAAGGCATAGAGCAAGGTTAAGGGCACCAGGAGTCCCTGTGTGCTGGTCAATAGACCCCAAAACAACACTAGGACCTGAGTCTGAATCGCTGATTGCTGCGAGGTCATTATCAATTCGACCTTTCTTCCTCGGTCCTCCTGCATGTACATGCACAACAAAATCTTCCCATCTTCACTCGGGCAACAAAAGGTGTTTGTATGCACGCAGGCACGGCACCAATTTCTGTGGAGCCCATTCCTGGGCCCAATTTCATAGAGCTGCTTATTGCGTGAAACTTGGCTAAGCAAGAAATTTCTTCCCAGTTAAAACGAGATTTCCAAGCATATTTCACTTGATGCTTGTTGTACAGTACTTGACTTGTGTTCTGCTTCACATGAAATACAAGTGCAACTTTGGCTGCAAACCTGTTAATTTTGAGGACGATTTTTCATGCTTAAGCAAAATGTGGTGCTTAAAGCCCCTACACAACAGATTTACATGAAACTTATACAGTTTAAAGATGGTTTTAGTAGAAACCTCTCACTGAAATATTTCTGCCTAAAATGTTGTATTTTGGGAGAAATGAGTAAAACAAATAATTTACGTCTCACTGAGATCTAAACTATTTTTCAGAACAGTATGGCATTGAATGCTGCATTTTCGCGAAACAAATGAAGCGGTTTTCACGATTTTCTCGAGACTCAGTTGGCGGATTGAGCTGAACTTTTCACAGGTGTGAGCTATGTTGGATCAGACAACGTATGGATGCTATTCTTTGACCTTGACCAATGTTGTGTAGGGGCTTTAAGCGGCTCTAGATGAAATAAGACCCTGGTGCTCAAAGCCATGCAATGGTTGCAGACTGCTTACTAACTGGAAAAGCACAAAGCGCATGAATCACACAGGCTTAGTCGGGTGTTTGGAAGTGGCCATTCCCAGCAGTGGACAGAGTGACCATTCCCACCAGTGGACAGAGTACGGCCAGTCCCACTAGTGGATACCCAGAGCGGGTCATTCCCACCCAAGTGACTGCTGGAAACCTTTAGTGAGTTCTGAAGGTCACAGTGAGCTCTGCATAGAGGCAGTATACAGGCGCTGAGATGACTCTTATCGAACACTGAACACTTACTTCCAGTACTCCTCGGCGGGGGTCACCCGCTTGATCTCGGGCACGGTGATGTTCATGATCTCGGCCATGGACTGGTTCAGCCAGGTGCCGTTCATCATGGTGCCGTTGGGCTCCAGGGCGTAGCCGCAGTCCTCCGAGTTCCAGGGGTTGTCGCAGGTCTTCCAGGGCACCTCCAGTGTAAAGGACTTGAAGATGAAGAAGGTGGTCCAGGCCATGATGATGTTGTAGTAGATGACTACCATGGCCGAGATGATGACCATTGCCCAGCCGATGCCTGGATGACCGCGGCCAAGGCCAGACACACACAAATAAAGGGGAGAAGAAAAGAAAAGCAAGCTGGTCAATCATTGCCGGCATTCTTACTTTCTCAGGGCTGAATTTCACAGAGCCTTAATTACGATCCATCCTATAAATTCAACATACGATGGGTGACCCTTTGTAAGTTGAGATTGACCCTATGGATTTTGTCCATAGTCCAATATCTTGCAATTGATCATAAGTTACGGTGGGTTTGATGAAACTGACCAGCTACTCCACACTAGCAGGAGTTTCTGAAAAGTTGAGAGGGATTCTGCCTTTGAAAAACGGTTCCTGTCAGGTAAAAATCTGTGGCAGTTTCAACACAATGCCCTCCTGTATACTGCATGCACCAATCTTCCACCAATCAGACTGGTGTTAATGGGTTAAGGAGTGGACCAAGAACCATTTGAGGTCTACGAGACAACCCCAAATTAAAGGATCTTCAGCCATAGACGAATGTAAGAACTTAAAGCCCCTACACAACATTGGCTGAGGTCAAAGAATAGCATCCATGCGTTGTCTGATCCAACATATGCATGAAATAGCACACCTGTGGAAATTTCAGCTCAATCCACCGAACCTGCCTCAAATGATTCTTATGCACCCCTTTTCTGATTGTCGTGTTAATGTCAGTCCCAAATGCCACTCAAATGTGACCTGGCACAACGACATGAGGAATATCCCACCACCACCAAAACACTTTTTGAGTAAACAACGTCTGAAGTTAAAGTATCTTCACTTTTTCTTTTTTTTCCCGGAAATTTTAAGTATTAGAGGATATTATATTTTGAAATCATTTGAAAGTTAATGGTATACTCTTTCACATCATTAGAAAATCTGAAAATCTCAAAAGTGGGGTTTTTCCTCATTATGCTGTGCCGGTGTCATGCCAAATAGTGTCCCCTGCCAAATAGTGTCCACTCATTAGCATACTGATCGCTGATTGGTCCAATACGTATGACATTCAACCACCGTGGTTGGGGTATGGTTGCGCACTACACACGCATTGTGTATGGTTGCTGGCCTAACACACGCAACGTTGGGCACTTTGGTAGCGTTGGACCCTAACTGTAACCGTAACGCTAACCCTAACCCAAACAACCCTTAGAATCCTAACCCCAATCCTAATCCCAATCCTGATTCTAATCCAAACCCTAACCCTAACGACCCTAATCCTAGTCCTAACGCTAACCAATCAGCGATCAGTATGCTAATGAGCGGACAGTATTTGGCAGGGACGTTTTTTGGCAGGACACCGGGTCACAAATGAAGTTGGAACACAGTGACTGCATAAGAATGCTGAACATTAGAATATTTTCAGACTGCACTTCCTACCCAGGAATACACAAAGAAATTACATTCCCACTTCATTCTAGCTCACTCCGCCTCTATAGTGTGACTACCACTATCAGGTTTAACTTTTACACAGGAACTCTTGTCTGCTGATGACATGTACGTCAAAGTGAATCCTGCACTAAAGCGCAGCGGCTTTAGGAAGCTTATTAAATGTTAGTGTACTGCCTACTGCACCCTTAGCAATGAGAGAGCGCCCTCTATCAGCAGTCAACAAAATGCAGTGGAATCCCCTCAGCTCGCTGTTCCCAACATGCAAGCGGCGCTAATTAAACCAAAAAACGGGCATTATTACCAGGCCAAGCATGTACATGTACACCATGTACATGGTGTACATGTACATGTACAGGCATTTCTCTTTGGTGTGGTCATGACTCATGACAGCTAGCTCGATCTCCTTGTAGTACATGTACAGTATGCCCAAAATTTGTTTGTACAGTAACTACATGTAGGTTCTGGGAAACCCATACTGCTGACCAAAATAGTCTATAGGTAAATGGAACTCCTGTACAGTTAAGTGTAGTCCAGGTCAGCACTTGATAATGCACGTGCACCACCAGCAATTCATCACTCCTTTCACACTCAAGTCCAACACAATATCACCTTGGGGAATGTTAATGCTCATTGCAACTAGTAGGGCCCATTCATGGGGGGTTGCCTTTTTTTAAATGGCATTCACTCCATTGTCTAGAGGGCTCGAAAGACCTGCTGGCTTGCCGATACTGTGACCAAGGGCTTCGCTTACTGTGTCAGAATGGATTATGGTACACGTACTGTAGATAGGCGCATGAGTGGAGACTCTCACTATATACTGTAAGCAAAGTTCATTGTTAAACTGACTATGCCTGAGAATGCAAAATAAATCAAAGCTTGTTGCTGTACAAGTGCCAGGTAAAGGCTATAAAGATGCTGTACATGTACATGTACGTACAATGTGTAGGTCGGGCTGGTCGGGCCGTTGATAACTATCAGAATTTGTGCAGGGGAAAGGATGCACTGATTGGTAACATGGTGGAGCATGGAGCTACCAAAACAGCTCCGTGGTCAGAGTGGGGGGGTCGACCCCGGCAACACCCTCATCATCACCGAAAACTGTTTCCTGTCTTGGTGACACTGATTTACACACGTTTGAATTCCTCACAAAGGGAAAAGACAACTGACCTGGGGAAATGTCAAAACGATTTGAACCCGGGCCTTCTGGCTTAACAAAAGATGTACGTATGCATATCAGCATTTGAAATGCCTGAACTGTCCAGCTCTTACATGTAGTTTGGGGTCTTCCCAAAATACTCAACAGCTTAGCCTGTATCTTTGCTAGGTACTGCACCATCATGTAGGGCACCAGTCATCAGAGGCATTACAATAGTGCTATGGTGTCCACACTAAGTGACCATGACGAATTGCAGTTATACATAAACTACGTGTACATGTACTGTACATTATATTTTTTGGGCACCACATATTCACACACGTGCATGTGTCTCATTGAATTCCATCAAATTCTCTTTTAAAGATTCAATGATTCAAACAAATCCAGAGGCATTGACCTCTTACAATCCTAAGAATGTTATGAGAAGGTGACCATCAAGTCCAATTTGTACAAGTACATGTACATTGTACAAGTACATGTACACAATGTATCATGTGTTCAGAGCAGTTTTGTGTTACACTTACAGCATCTCAAACACATTATGATGAAGTGTCAATGCGAGAGACCTTTGTCTTTGACACTACGAGTACTACAGTGTTTATCACCAGCTACAGTGTACATGTACAGGTACATGTATACAGGTACGGTATATACTGTATGCATACAAACAGTACACACTATTTCACATACTGTACATTGTACATTGTACAGTGTACTGCCATGGTTGTGTACCGGTACATGTGAACATGTACAGCATGTACACATGTACATGTACACGTACATGTACAATGTAAAATGACAAGGTCACTGGGTTGGGGTCTTGACTGCACAGGCAAAGGTCAAACTCAACAATAGTTACAATACATACATGTACACCAGTGTGATATGTTTGCTAAAAAGACTGATGTTGAATAAGCATTGAATCTCTGAGCAAAACATAAAAACTTGTGAACCTGTATATACATACAACCCAGGCAAAGATGACCATGACTTCAGATCACTGGGTGGGGGTGGGGGGGGGGATGAGTGCGAAGATGGCTGAACAAGCCAATCTTCCCCAGAAATATCTGTTATATTATGGACAGGGGGCTGCTGAGCCAGGCTGGTTGGTGGAGCTCTCATTGTCTTGTCTTTTCTGACCTCTCCATTCTTTTTCCCTGATGCACCTTAATTGTACGCAATGCGCACGGTACATGTCGTCCTACTGGCAAATCATTTTTTTAATATGCCATGTACTGTAAAAACGCACCCAAAGATGCAATTCAATATCACTTGATGTTGATACCCTCGTACATGTAGACTATATAACACAAGAACGTTACACTACCCTTTGAAAAACGGGCATAAACACGATTAGAAAAAAATATTACCAACTTCCACAACGCTTATTCAGCCCACATTTTTAAGTTACCAAAATCAAACTGCATGTATTGTGAAAGAAAATCTCCAATCTTACACAGAGAGGGAAAAAACAACCAAAGGGTCGCCAGAAAATGATTTCATTCTCTTCAACGGGTCGGTGCAACAGTTATAGCGGCAGTCCCGCACTTGAGCTTTAAGGAATTCAAGAATGCCCTCAAGAGGGCCGGTAATTTCCTTGTGTTTCGAGAGCGATATGTAATACAGCACCTCTCTGCCCTGTCGCGCCACTACGGCCAATGAGTTGTGACAGACATCCTTTGATTAACACCAGACCACGCTATGCGGCGTTGTACAGAAGCACGCCCGCGGGAAAAAAGCAAAATGTCATTGTGCAGTAGTTCTCATCCTGGTCTGGTTTATATGCTACAGTACAGTACAGTATATATGCTCAGCAGGCAATCTATGCACTGATGAATAGGTTCTCCCATTATTTGTGACTTTCTAACAGATCCAATTTTATCTCGATGCCCGTATTAGCTCACAATCGGCGATAAAACTGTCGCATCTTATTTCTGGCAGATTAAATAGCTGGGGATTTGTCTGCCGCGGATAAAGTAAAAAATGAAATAACAGTTCGAGTCATATTAACTCCTCATCCCCCCCCACCCCTTCATCATCATCATCTGGACTGAATATTTAAACGCCGTCTATTATTACTTGTCAGCTTCTGCTCAAATGGATTTACGCCTGCCGTAAAATTTTTGTTCCTGCTATTGACGGACTATGAATGGTGATCACGAAGCCTGGCCACCCTAGCACCGAGAAATATTAAAAAATATACTGTCAGAAACACACATGCCCAGAAAAAAGGGCTCAGGGAGTGTGAGTAATTGGCGCGCAGCCCCCCCCCCCCAAAAAAAAAAAAAAACAAGAGAAAAAAGAAGAACCAGTCTGAATAATTTTCTATGCGTGGATTGTGGCTCCCTCGTGGGGAGAGGAAATTGTGCGCACAGTCTCCCTCGGTATTTCAGACAGTATTGTCTTTCGGTGGGCTCGCTCCCTCGGTCCTGCGACTTCTGAAAAGGAGCACTCACGACGATGCGACAACGTGAGAATCGATTTTGAAAACTCTTAATTTCTCTGCATTACAATAATGTGAAAGTAGAGTCCATCTCACATTCTACGTGTGGCAGACACTGGGGATAGAAAATTGGCTTTTTTTTCTTCTTTCTATTTTTGACAAAATAGATTTTCAGGCAGTACTAGAAACAACCTGGTTTGAAATAGGAAAGAAAGCCACCCACACACGAAACGCAGCAGCCGCTGTGACACTATATGGCAAAATTCCAACCCTTTTCAACCGAGTTCAATCGTTCGCGATGTTTCCGTCGCATTCACACATCGCAGTGCATCCGTTTGGGGACGCACAATGAGAATGTGTAGGTGAGCGAGCGCCGACCAGACATCAGCCCGTTTTAGAAATCATTCAATTATCCCGGGCCGAGTTTGGGTTTGGAACAACAAGACGAAAGTATAAAATGCCCCGTGGGTGCTTCAAATCTGAGAGTGTTAAGTGTCCAACGACAAGGCGCTATTGTGGGTAGGGACCAGAGGTACCAATGCATCTCAGATGTGTTTGTACACTGTACACAGTCAATTTGCCTCAATCTAAGGCCAAGATCTAATTGGATGACTTGCTTCATCCCAGAGATCTTTTCTTCTTTTTTTCCCCATCAATTTGACGATATGGCACTGAAATTCAAAATCAGGTTGGCATTTGATTCCAAACCATGTCCTAACATGCATAGTACTTAACAAACAATGCACATTATGTAGCTGACACATGTACATGTGCCTTGCCTAGTAACATGGGTGCATACATGCTCATGTATGTATGTGCATGAACAGTAAATCCATTCTTTAAATCATCAAGAAAAACTGGACCAATATTTCAGTAAAAACTGTCCTTCAAGAGAGTAATTACATATGCCAAAATGTTGCAAACTGCTTACTGACTAAAATGACTAAAAAGCGAAAATCAAAGATTATAGGAGGGCTTGAGGTAACTTTCCATCCTAGCAAGATCTTTCTCAAAGGCAGAATTCTGCCTTTGAGAAAGATCTTGCTAGGATCAAAAGGTCAGGCCCTCCTAATTTATTATATAACCAAAACTGTACACCTGTACATGTACATGTATGTACAGTACATCACATGCACCTGTAGCAGGAACTATCTGTTAGGACAGGTTGACAAGGACATGCCAAAGTGAGATCATAAACTGCTTTCTGTCATCCACACCTGATTCCTTATCTGAACCTTACTGCTTCACTCCCATTATGTACACGTACATTACCTACAACTGTACCTGTTTTTTCGTCCTTGACATTCTGCCCATGCGCAGATCGAAATATCGGGCACTCTGCATTTTTTATGAGCCCTTTCCGGTCATCTGAGTCGGTGAGCAGTTTGTCACATTATTGTTGTATTATTGATTCTGAGGTGTCGCTCTATCGCAGCCTTTCTGAAAGACTTCATTCAGCGGTTCACGGCGTTGCCCTCCTTTTCTGCTTTTGGTCCTGATCATCCATCCAACTCTTGAGCCATATTTTTTATTTGACACAGGAAAGCGCTGATTCAAGCCAAATTCACTGAATTGGAATAATCTAATTGTTTCTCTCTCCCTCTCTCCCTCTCTTTTCTCTGTCTGTCTGTCTCTCTTTTCTCTATGTCTCTCCCTCTCTCTCCCTTCTCTTTTCTCTCTTCTCTCTGTCTCTCGCTCTCCCTCTCTCCCCTTCTCTTTTATCTCTCTCTATCTCTTTCTTTCTCTTCTCCCTCGTTCTCTTTCCCTCTCTTTCTTTCTCTCTTTCTCTTCCTATCTCTAACTCTCATCTCCCTTTCTCTATCTCCTTTTCTCTCTCTCTCTCTTTTCTCTCTCTTCTCTCTGTCTCTCTCCCTCTCTTTCTTTCTCTCTCTCTCTTTTCTCTATCTTCTCTGTCTCTCTCCCTCTCTTTCTTTCTCTTTCTCTCTCTCTCTCTTCTCTCTCTCTCTCTCTCTCTCTCTCTCTCTCTCTCTCTCTCTCTCTCTCTCTCTCTCTCTCTTCTCTCTGTCTCTCTCTGTCTCTCTCATTCTTTCTCTCTTTCATCTCTCTGTCTTTCTTTCTCGCATTTTTTCAAACCGAAGCTACAACTGATTCCGGTAATCAGCACTAATGCCAAGCAGACGGAAGAGATGGAGTAAGGTTCGGAAGACCGGACGGTAGACAAAAAGGAGAAGAGCTTTGTAGATGACCAAGACCCGATCAAATTCCAGCTTCTGTCATCCATAAGTCATTGACACACTGTATCTATCATTATGTATGACAACATGTAGAACAACAGCTGTGATGCTTTCTCCCCCCCCCCCCCAATTTTGAAAACAAAATGGAAGGGGAAAAAAATCACATTTAATTTTTTTCTCATCAAATATTCAAAAGAAGGCACTTTGATAGTGTTCACCAAACTTACATAATTTAAAAAATAAAAATAGAGACAAAATGAGGATATTTTTGCAACCTAATTTCAATTTTCAACTAGGGCTTCCTGACTCTCTTCTTCCTCCTTGGCAACCATTCCTTGGCGACTGCTCCTTAGCAACCAGTTCTTGCTTGACTGTGAATTTCTATGAATGTGCCTATTTTTAACTTAAAAAAGAAAGAAGAGAAGCTATTTGTGCACATCAACTGCCAAAGTTCATAGTTTGGAGTAATCTCTTATGTGTGTGTACAACGTAGGCATTTCTTTAGAAATTAACTGTACATGTACCTGGGAGCTTTTCAGCAGAGCACTCAATAAAACTTGCCATCATTCTCGTTAATGAAATCAAAGCTGTTGTCAGTCTCAGGGTCATTGATTTGGAATGTGTGATTTGGCACTGTGCCAAGTGCCAAGGAACATCAAGTATACACGTACATGTACAGTGTATGTCTGCTATCAAAATGATGTCGTTACCTGACAGTGATAACGATAGTTCATGTACATGTACATGTACAATGTACATTGTATTAAGACATCAAACTTGGCACATACATGTACGCGTACTTTGTGCATTGTACAACCCCCGGTATGTCATTAACATTAGGAAACAAGCATTACACAGTATTGCATTTTAAGTCTCAAAATTTAGTGGGCCTGACGTTTCAAACCTAGCAGGACCTTTCTCAAAGGCAGAGAGACAAGGACAAAACAGATACATGAACATTGCATAAGGCTGACTTTCCCAATGATCTGACCCATGTCTACCAGTTTTCCTGCTATCCCCATCTCCTGTCATCCTTGCTTGATAACTTCTCTTCCTTCTGATCTGTTTTCGTCCTCGTCAGTCTGCCTTTGAGCAAGGTCCTGCCATCAGGGATCGAAATGTCAGGCTCTCTCAGCTCCATAGAATTGGCCATAAATCTCTGGTCATTGCAGTTATAGTGTTACAGTAGTCTGCAGCGCAGTTTAAGTTTACCGATTTACTAGTCCAGTGGAAACAACCTGCCACCTGATGAAAAACCCACATCCTGTAAAAATGTCTGCCTCTAAAGTGCTAAGACAACATGCATGCTCTTTGCACGGTTTCTTCGTACCCACACATACACTACAATCTAACCAAACCGAACTCTTTTGTGACGGCAGCTAGAAATGATGAGATCAATGTGATCGTAAGAATGCAACCTCTCAGGTCACGAACAGCTCCCCCACGATGCGTGTCATTGCTACCGTGGTGACTTACATGTAAACCGCTCTCTCAGTCAGATTTCCCGACTCAAATTCCAAACAGAAACGGCCGTGAGATGTACCCATTTGAAATTCAACCGTCATCTCGATCAGTGTTATAGCTAGGGTATTTTCAGTGGTGGTTCAAATTTCACCAACAAGAAGTCGCTCTCGTGAACAAAGCCTCACGATTAGCGACTGCGGTCAAAATGATAGCAACAAAACTTGTATTACATGTACTGTTAAATTAAATTAATGAATCACATTAAAGTGATTAATTTATTAATCAAATTAACTTTACTGCAAGTTTTGTTGTTAGTCATGTACAGTGTATAGATCATTAATAAACAAGTAAACTGAACAACAAAACTTGAAGAATAATGTACATGTTTGAATTGACTGTGTGTGCACTCGGTGCAATGATTAGTAGACTTCCGTCAGCCCTTACAGTTGTTTTCTAACAAATAAAGTAATGTTTATTACAGTTATACTAGCGATGTTTCGCGGTCAACCAAAGTGTATTTTCTAGAAATCTAGAAAATTTGAAAAGGATTTTAATTTTTCATTTATTCTTGAGATATCGGAAGTTGAAATCTTAAAAATCGCTCCGTGCGGCCGCGGTAGATCGAGCCAAAATGACGGAGAAAGAAAGAGAGTCAAACTAGCGTTTTTCGACCGCCGTCCAAATTTTACCCTCAACTTGAAGCCTGTATTCTTTGCTTTTTATTCATACATTTTGTACCAATATCAAAATTAATAACGAAGGGAATAATATTAAACTACGCGGAAACAACATTCGGAGACAAACGATGAAAGTAGCGTATTTTAGTTATGACCGATTTCCATTCGCAACGTTACCGAGGTTGGCAAGTCTAGGTGTGGTTTCCGCCTCTAGGTAAAGCCAAAGCGACACTACAGGAGCAGTAGGGCCGAAACCAGCCTACGCGCGGCACATGTCACATGACACAACATGTCTTTGCACACACTGTACATGGTGTACATACTGCACAGCGCACGTGCACGCGACCGCATGGCTTCATACGAGTTACGACTACGATCACGCTGCGCTACTCAAGCCTGATCGGAACTTCCAGAACAAGTATTAGCGAGACGGTTACGCTACAAAAAAGTACAATTTATTTTACTACCGAAACCAAACATAGATTGGGGTAATAATGGGGTGAACATAGTGCCGGTCGGAAGCATTGTTTTTCACCAGGAGTGGTGGACGGAAATTACCCGTGGTGGTCGGCCCCGTCCACCGCCGACCAGCGTAGCTATAACACTGATCTCGATCTAGGTTAAATCCCCATTTGTTTAAGTCCAGTGGAAACTGGGCTTATACATGTACATGTATTGTTGGAAAATATGACCTCACACACAAACCGATCCAGAAATTAAATCTTCAAAATTTAGTGGGCCTGACGTTTCGATCCTAGCAAGACCGTTCTCAAAGGCAGAGAAAGGTCTTGCCTTTGAGAAAGGTCCTGCTAGGATTGCATTTTGGTAATTTTAGTCAGTAAGCAGTTTGCAACAATTTTGTATATCACTTTAAGTCGATCCAGAAATCAACGCACATACATGTAGTGTATGCAGTGTCAAAGGCTATAGTGAGACATGTACATGTACTGTAGGTTGACCCTGCCCTGGCCCTGCCAATCCAACCCCTATCCCTACCACCAACCCCCCCCCCAAAAAAAAAAAAAAAAAAAACAACAACAACAACAAACAAACAAACAAACAAACACCCAAAAAACCCTTCACCAACTCACCTGCAAAGAGTGGACATGCCCTCCAGATGGTGACCGGGCCCTGACTGGCGTACTGACCAAAAGCCGTCTCCAGAAAGAAGAGTGGCATCCCCGCCAAGATGAGCATGATGATGTAGGGGATGAGAAACACGCCTGGGACAAACAACGGGACAGTCAACCTTATGATTCGTGCACTGTGAACTGCACACCATCGTAGACACTACCTGCCTAAAGCCAAGCTTCCAATGGACTTTCCGGTCAAACTCACTGAAGGCCTTTTCACACTGTCCGTAATCTCAGTTCCGAACCCGAAATTTGTTGACAACCCTTTTCCCACTTCTAGAATTTCAACCCGGTTCCGACCCGGGTAGCATGTGTAGGAGGGATTTTTTTTTGTGGAAAGGAAATTCTACAGTTAGTTTTTTTTTCTTTTTCTTTTTTCTACTTAGTACATACATGTATGTTACCACACAGGCCATATATCTTGTTTTCTTGTACATGTAAGTCACAGTGCAGCCCTTGTGTATAGTCCCCTCCCCCTAGTCTAGGTTAATACCAACCCTGTACACTGGACTTCAGATGGTAGACCAGCAGCAGAGAGTGAAGACCACAACCACCCTATCTCCCACAACCCTCTGAATCTGCATATTGCTGTACATGTATAACGCCCGCCTACCATGGCTACTCGGAATAGTTAGATTGTACCGATAGAGTTTTGCCCTTGGTGCCGTGTTGGTTTTATTTTTTTTCTTTAGTTCAAATTTTGTCGGTTACCCCCTTTCTAGTTTACATTTTTATTTTTTTGTCCTTTAAACCCCTCTGCTTCATATTGTATCTCATACTGCTGGAGAAATAAATTTTTAAGAAACTTTGGTTCAACTTCCCTCATTTCTCGTAATAATTGTTTTTTTTTTAATCCCTGCAAATTTTCTCTGTATAGTGGGGTGTTTTTTTGTCTTTACTGTTTTTTCCCCCTTCTTTTATCCTTTCTAAGCAGTCAGCGAACTTATCCTAAAAGAACCAGTGGACATTTCTTCTGTAGTTCAATTTCCTCTGCTACACATGCTCTATCCGGATCGAAATCAACCCTGGCAGGAACCAGGGTTGAAAATCTTGATCCGGATTGAAATTGCATTTTTCAGCTTGAACCGGTTCGAAACTGATAGTGTGAACCGCTCCGAGTTGAGTATTTGCCCCGGCCCACTCCTCGGTCATAACTCCCCGCCTCGGCCTGCGATTTATGCCGCTGAGGGGCGCCTACCTCCACCATGCCTGTAGCAGAGATAGGGGAAGCGCCAGATGTTGCCCAGGCCCACTGCGTAGCCCACGCAGGACAGTATGTAGTCCAGCTGCCGTCCCCAGTTGCCTCTCTCCGGAGCCCCTCCACTGCTGACGTTGACAGTGTCCGCCGCAATCACCTCGTACCCATTCCCGTTGGCCTGCAGAGATTGAAAAATAAAGGAGGGGGACAGGGAAGTTATTTACCAAGGCATGTGCCGTGTTCATTCCATTGGTGTGGGTTTGAATCCTGTAATTTGAAGCTGCCTCTGTTTTGGGCCAACAGCTGTTTCAACAGTTGTTCTTCTTTTTCTTTTTTTAACAGAGAATCAGGCAAAGCGCACTGAGTATAGACGGCCTGACGTTTCGATCCTAGCAGGACCTTTCTCAATGGCAGAGTGACAAGGACAAAACAGATGCATGTACATGAAGGAAGGGGGAAGAGAGTGAATAGGACACGGATGAGAAACAAAGGACAAAGAGTAAAGCTGGTAGGGAGAGATCAAAGGGAAGGGCATGGAGTAGGGTACGGATTAGTGAGGAGAAAGGGAAAGATCAAAGAGAGAAGTGTGGAGGAGTGAACACAAAAGAAGTTCAGCCAATGTGTAGCCTTTGATATTCACCAATTCACCAATTAACTAGGGCCAGACGCTTGTTTCAAGATACACTGTATGTATACATGTACATTGTACATTGTACATTGTACATGTACCTGTGACAACTGGTAAGAGAAATATGACTGAAGACTAAGCCCAGGCCTAAGCCTTCATTTTGTAAACGGCCAAAAAAGGAGCTATTCTTAGCCCTTTTCCAAAACTCGATTTAGACTCGGGCTCCGGCTTCGTCTTTCTTACTTTCGTCCATTTTAAGTACAAGGCTTGAAACCAGGAGGCCTTTGGCTTCATTTTGGAATACTATACTGCATTTTGAAAAAGAATCCAAAGCTTCAACTTCAACAAAGAACTCCAACCTGTGTTTTCAGCTTTTGGATAACACAGAGACGAAGCCGGAGCCGAAGCCTTAGCTGGGTTTTGGAAAAGGGCCCTTATTTTCCCTTGAAGGAGCATTCAACCATCTGCTTTGTACTAGCACATTCTAAAATTGTCTACACGGGTCAACCACTCTCAACCCACTTCCCAAGCAGGTTTTTTTTCAACCCGGGTTGAGAGCCTTACAGGAGTCAACGCCTACTGGACACACGTGCTTATAAGCACAAAAAGTAACGATTCATCCTGATAAGCTTGCCAACCCAAACTCCACGTTCGGTTCATGGTAAGTAAAGAAGAGTGGAATACAAAAAAGAGATTGAGATCACATCGAAGTGCGATTTGTAAGGAAGACTTTTCCTACTTAACAGATTTTCATGCTTAAGCGGCTTTACAAAATTGGGCCTACTGTACATTGTACATGCAGGTCAGTCATTTCTCGTCAGACCCGTTTCGAAAACAGAGATTTTATTAAGTGTGAAAAGCCATAAACATACAGTGTGCACCAGGAATATGAGACTGCTGTCAATGTGGTCTAGACTCTAGTGCCCTATAAATATTTTATTACTGGTAATCACTTCTTGACAGATGATAAGCATCAGTTCACATACAGTTGTTAAAGCCATTTCTCAAACTCAAATGACCTTGGACAAAATACCATACGGCTGCTTAGCACAGAAATCTGCTTAGCACAGAAATCTGCTAAGCACAGAAATCTGCTAAGCACAGAAATCTGCTAAGCACAGAAATCTGCTCAGCACAGAAATCTTTTTTTTTACATAGAAATCTTCTCAGCACAGAAATCTGCTCAGCATGGGAATCTGCTTAGCTTGGAAACCTACTTAGCAAGGAAATCTGCTTATAGTGTATCTTGAAATACCTTTCAGCATTTAAGTTCAGCAAGACTACCAAGTACATGTATCAACCATACAGTATTTTCATACAGTCAAACGTTTTCAGCATGGCCATTGGCCACCTACACAGTTCTACTTTCTGTACTCTACGTGTATGTACATGTACAGTACATGATTGTACAGGTGTACATGTACATGTATGTTTGAAGTTGAACAGCAACTTAAATACATCTCCAAAGAAGTCCAAAGCCCTCTACAGATATGAATCTCATTACTCAAGAGATAAATTCTACATTGCATCATCAATGCACATGTGCACATGACTGGTGCAGGGTTTCATTTCTTAATTTGGCCTGAATGATGGAAAAACATGTAAGGAAACTCCCAAACTATCTTGCATGTACTGTACTGTACATAATTATGTACATGTACACTGTACATGGACAGTTCCAGCATTACAGACAATACATTACATTTCAGAGAATTAATGTGCAACTTCAAAAGGACATTAAGAATTTAAGATACATTTAAAACACAACTGCTGTACATGTACACTGCCCTGCAAAAGTTATATCGCACACACTGCACTGTGCAACCCTGCAATTTGAAATGTACTCTTGTGTGTACCACTGGACCCAGGCAGCTTATTCAATTTGTTCTAATTTTGGTTCACAAGGAAAGCCCACTGGCACAATCACAAAAGTTCAGAATGTTAAGCTCCACCTCTGGGTTTAAATGTGTTACAGTTCAATCAATCAATGGCCGACCAGAATGCTTCCACAGGGAAAAACCCAGATGGTCAGAAAGTCTATGCCGCATCTTGTTAATAGCTCAGTCAAAAGCCCACTGGTGGTCCAGTCACTCTACACTAAGCTTTGAGACAAGAAGCACGTCTATGTCTCTGCTCTGCCCAATTTCATAGAGCCGCTCACGCTTTGAAATCTTCTAAGCAGGAAAAGTTTTCCCAGTGTAAGCAGGTTTACAAACCACACTATGATGTTACGTCAATAGCATTTGACTTGAACTTCACTCTCCTTTACTTAGCATGAAATGATAGTGAAGTTTGGGTAGGCAAGGGCAGGGATCATGTAGCTCGTGACATTTTGTGCCTAAGAAAATTTGGGGGGAATAGTGGCTCTATGAAATTGGGGCCTGGCCAGCCATTAAAGGAGATCCCAGTGCAACACTTCCTGTTGTTCATAAATGTATTGTTTTTGACCTGGGCCCAAAATTTTTTACAGAGCTGCTTAAGCGTGAAAATCTGCTAACCAAGACATTTCTTACCTGGTTAAAACAGGATTGCCAACCATATTTCCCTCGATGTTTGTTGTACTTGACGCGTAATCGTATTCTACTAAATTGGTTGCTCTGCATGATATACATGCGTGTACAAGTGGAAATTTGGCTGGCAACCTGATCCTTTTGAGGAAGGTTTTTCATGCCTTAAGCAGCTCTATGAAATTAGCCTCAGTTGAAGACAGTACCTTATAGCAGGTCTCAATATCTACAGAAGCCATCCAGAGCTGCATGTGTACATTACGTGTGCATGTGCACTACAGGCATGGCTAATGGTTCCATTCTCACACTAAAATATCAAAGGCTACACATTGGCTGAGCTACCAAAAAGAAAACAATGCTTCTCTCTCCTGTCAGCCTTCCTGGTGTTAAGCAGGATTTGTTAATTCAAATCCTGGCATACTATTTTTAAGTCCCCATCCCTTGTGGACAAATTGAGTTTGCAGTGCAGAAGCCTCCTTGGGACAACAAGAATTTAAGCAAATCCGACCTTGAGGTACACTCTCTCTCTCTCTCTCTCTCTGCTGCAGGGCAGAGAAGAAATGGCTCAGTGGGGAAGGTTCTAGGTGAGTCCATACCATTCCCAGCAATTTGCCCAACTATGAAAACCTTCATGAGCCACATTTTCCCCCCATGGCTGCTAAATTGTTGGCCAGCCGCACAAGTACAAGTGGACTCCACTACCCTGAGTCCAATCCGATTACAAAGAAAGCAGAACGCAGCAGGCCTGAGCACTGACAATTGGGGAGGGTAATTTGGCTAATTAGGGGAAACACTGGTGAGTGGTGTCTGATATGCAGGGGAAACCCTGCAAGGACATTGAGTACGTGGACGTGAGGAAAAGTAAATAAGACTGAGTGAGAAACCTGGCAGAATTGAGTCTACTGATTGTGAGGGTCAAGCGCAGAATTTATGATGATATGATGTAATTTGATAAAAGATTAATAGATCATGATGTGGATGGGGTGTCAGTGATGCCAGGAAGACAAGTTGAATGCAACCAACTCCATGTACATGGAGTATGCCTGCTTCCACCAATTTTGAGTGAATATATGTAGTACGTAGAAGTGCTGGTTCTTATGCAATTGCTGAGGCAAAGCTCACAGGCACCCATGAAACCAGGTCAGCAGATTGGATGCCTCCTTCAAACCATTAAAATGTGCCCACCCACAACTATGTGCATGAGATGGAGAGCAGTTTGATTCGTGGCAAAACAATTTGAGGTTTTTTTTTCTTTACATGTAAATTATTATTAATATTGGCAGTTTGAATCTAGTGATTTCCTCGTTGGGGAAATTAAAGCCCCATTTGAAAAAAATATTCATGAATTTACAAGTCAGTGGACTGAGCAGTCTCTGTGCTGGAAATTAATTTCCCAAGAATGGGGAAAATGGGTGAAATGTGAAGCTGTGAATAAATGGAATCCTGTTGGCAGTTTGCCCTCAAACTTCCTGGGAAAATACATGAACTGTGACTCTGTGTAGTATGAAAAGGTTGTATTCAAACTGAATGTCAACCATACTTCCATGACTGACTGAAAAAGTACTGTGTGAGGTTGAACATGTACAGTAGGTCTACAGTGCTACATGATGTACATGTAAGTTACTTATTAGAACTTCAAAGGGTTGTAATTCAAAAAAGTTTTCTTTGCCAATTTTTCAATTTGTTCAAAAGTTTCCAGTCAGTTTTTCCATTGTTTGTTTGACTTGAATTGGAAAAGTTGCATCCACTGTGTGTGATCCCCGAGTGGTTGTTTTCACTTTTCATCTGAATAAAGGTGTTATTATTATTAGGTGGGGGTGTGATCCCTGGATATACAGTTACTGTAACTAATGGTTGAATAGCTTCTTGCTGCCAAGATTAGTTAAGTAGTTGACTGTATTACTTTAGGGAAAGCCATCCATCTATAAGAGCTGGATCGATAACTCAGATCATGCCTCCATGCTCAGATTCTACTAGATGGAAGAACACAGTGGTAGTGCCTAGTGCAGTAGAGGGACAGAGGTCGGGTGAATATACTAAATTTAAGTACCGGTAAATACACTTCCTTTCAGTTTCAGGCAATAAAAGGCATTTAATTTGATATGATCTAGGCCTAATAATGTTTTTAAAATGATTGGTGAAAAAACGGATCCTAATACGCAGAGGGTAGGATATGTCGAAAAAAACTGCCTCTGTGCAATGAATAATTTGATCTACAAGTAACAGCAATAATGATTATCGAAATCGTTCATCAAAAGGATGAGTAACATTCATATTGACTAACTATAGTTATGTGGGCCTAGCTACAGTACAGTCAGTCAGTACTCTTGACCTACCTTTTTCTCTTTCTCCATTTCTTGTGAGTCTTCGATGCCGTCCGCCTTGTCAGAGTCGTCACCACACTTTAGACTGCTCCTGCGCCAAAATCAGACAAAGACGGGGAAGGTTAAGGCCACGAGTCTCTCGAAAATCTGACTGACACTGTGACAGCAAGTCAGTACGTGGACCCTAGTACGTAGTAATAGTACTACTACTAGTAGTAGTACTACTACTTGTACTACTCATACTAGTAGTAGCACTAGCAGTACTTTAGTAAGTAGTAGTAGTAATGGTTAAACTAGTGCACTGAAGTCACGCGGCTGTTACTGTTACATGAACATGTATGTAGGTACATCTGCCGAACGAGTAATCAAGTTCAGGAAAATGACTAACTTCGAAGTGTTTTCATCATTATTAACTGATTAAGACGACAGAGCGTCCATCGAGACGATCGCTCATCACTGGCAAGTGGTGCGGCTCACGTAGTAACAGTTGCGCGATTGTTGATGCGAGATATGACAGCCGGTGCATGGTCCCTTAGCAGGCTAAACAAAGCGGCTGATATATATCGCTTCACAAACTTATCAAAAGCAAAGGGGAATGTACGTATTAAAGGCCCTGATAAAACATTGATAAAGGTCAAAAGATTGCAACAGTTTGTGTGTTAAACCATTAAACATCCCAAAAAAGCAATCCTGCGAACTCAAGGTTTTAGCTCAAATGGTGATCTGAGAAGAAAAAGGTAAAATACTGTCATGGTTTTTGCACCATTCTATAGTGTAAGAAATAGTTTATAACTTGCAAGTAACAAACTATGTGTTGATGTTTGAGGGAAGATTTCTAGGGAAGTGCAACATCCCAGACCGTGAGATTTAAACATGAGGATTATATCAAGACCATCTACAAACTTATTATTAATTGGAAGAGATGATAAACATGGTGTCACCGCAAACCAATTAATAATCATCTACAAACTGTGTAAATTAGAAGGAAATCTGTGGACATTGATGTTTTCCGATCTTCCCAATGTTGTATTGGGCCTTTAATTATTAATATTATTATTATTATTATTATTAATTTAAACCGTCAGTGGCAAGACACTTATACGCGGGGAGGTTGATATATCGTGCGATCCCGCCCTGGACTTTGTGCCAAACCAAAGATCTCAAAAGTATCTGTCGTCCACCCAAAAACAATATTGACATCCAAACATTAACCAAAAAAAGAGCACTTGGACTTTGAGAGCACATCAGGCCACACGCCTGTGAAGAAGTCAAGGACGTGCTACTCGTAACTATACTGTACTGTATACACTCGGTGAATTAATTGGCGAAAGTATATAACTGTCCTCCCGATGAATTATAAGAGCAGCGGTAGGCCTACTCGGTCGCAAACTCGACTGTGATTGATTGGAGAAAAGTTCGTCGACGACTGTTTGAGCACGCAATCGATACGAACCCTGAAGCCAGCACGCGCCCATGCACATGCAAATGCAATGTAGCATAACGTAATGTAATGTACCTGTACGTGAACATGTGATGGGTAAGAATCTGTCGCAAGTTGAAGTGTTATAACTATAAGGGACATACGGTCCAATTTTCTACCTAGGATTAGGGAAGTGAAGTGAAATGGGAGCATTTTCAAAACGTCGTTTCTCACTTGGTTGTAATACTAATAAATGATATGCACGAGAACAAAGCAATGTCTCCACAAGGATACACATTACAACAATCGGCATGTGTGTGCATGTATATGTACGATGTACACATGTACATTAATTACAAGAAGACCAATACATCTAAGTACCATGTATGTATCGTGGGCCTACATGTACATGTACAGTATCCTCCAATAACCGGTTTTCGACGATATAAGGACTTTTCTTCAAACTGAACAATGTGGACGAAAGTTTCACACTAAAAGAGGTCCCAGTCACTTTCTCCACACCACAGACTATTAGAATAATCATAGAGAAGGTTGATCAATTCTTGTCACTTCCGTAAGATTACCCGGTTTTGTTGACGTCCGCGGCACACCGCGCAGTAAGCACCGTCACCTATTTTCGTCAGTGGTGTTTAGTAAGGTGTCCTAGTACAGCCAAACGCAAAATAAATTCTTAAAATAACTCAAAATGCTGTGTGGCACTGTAAAATTCTTCCCTGTTTGTTTTTTTGTGTTCATCTTTGGTTTTTTTTTTCGACACTGCTTCTAATACTTTCCTCAAATCATTCATAATTTATGCTTAAAACGTATTGGTCTGGTTGATGTCTTCTTTTGTGACGTTTAAAAAAAACTCCACAATCCTCTTTCTCGCTGCTTCTTCAGTTATGACCTTTCCCAATGTCACTCCAGAGACACATTTCCTCCTTCTTGGTACTTTCTCTAGCTGCCCTTTTATTTTTTTCATTTTTTTAAAAAGCCTAGTGGGCCATGTTACTTTTTGTCTTTAAGTAATAATAAAAAATAAAAATAAAAAAAATATATAAGCGAGACGCCCTATAGGTGGCTCCATAATTTTTACCCTGAACGGACTGCCTCAAGTTGCGTGATATATTTTTTTTCTACGGATGTTGGGGTTTTATGGTACAATCAGATTTTTTTTAGGACAAACAATAAAGAAAACTGAAGCTTCGAAGCAACTGCCAATTTTGTACCTAGGAAAATAGACCCCAAAAGAGCAACTTTTTGAATAACACGAGTTTGGCCTACTGGAAAAGCCTTAAATTTCCACATTTTGGGTGACGGACAAGAGCAGGAAACAAACTGTAAGATACGAAGTCTGAGATCGTTATACGGAGTTGTTTTCATAGTGCGATGTGAGTTAGAAGGCTAAGCGTCGAAAACGTGTAGCGTCGAAAACGGGGGTTCCCACGATACATGTACATGTACATGTACATGTACATGTACATGTACCCACGGTACATGTACACATTTACAGGCGCACTTTACATGTACACGTACACACGTACAGTGAACAGGTACATGTATTGTACATCAGTACAGTACACTCCAGACTTGCTGATTGGATCGCGAGGGTAATCGCGCAAGCGCCGTGGGATTTCCCAACGGCTGTTTCCGCAAGCCTATCTCGGTCCGTGCATCACAGCGGCAAATCCGGAGACTTCGCGGTTTTTTGTTCCTCCAACTCAAACTCATTAATATTTCAACAGTCGCTTTCCCTCCGTCCTCCTATCCAAGTCGGTACATTTATATTGGAGTGATACTGCGGCGACCCGCAAGGGAAAAGATACACAAAAAAAACAACGGTTGTTTTGCCCCCCCCAAAAAAAAAATTCGATAGTATTACGGGGCCCCTTAATGCCCGATAGTGTCTGCGATCGATACGCGGTACCGTGGGGTCTATCAAACCCAACACAGGAGTAGCAGGAGTATAGGTTTAGGTGACACCACGTAACATTATCTCTTCTGTGAGTATTTATATTTAGTTACATTTATTTATATATTCTTATTTCATTTTTCGGGATAACAAATTATACATGCATTCACATCACAAGTGAAAAACAGAAATAAATCAATACAACAAAACAAATCAACAACAACAGAAACAACACCCAATTAACTACCGTAGAATTGCCCCAAAGAAACTAGCTTCACTCAGGGGGCTCTCAAAAGTCCAAACTAATTGGATGACAGAAACAGTACAATAATTATAGGCCTATATGCCTACATGGAAAAAGAACTATAAAATAAGTCAATTACAATTATTATGCCAAATATGCCAATTACAGAAATAAATAATAAATCTGTATGTAGCCTAATGGTTCTGAAAAGAACCGGAGGAACTCTACGTATCGAACATTGCACTCCGTTCGTCTTCAGGAGACTCTATTGACAAAAAAAACCCCGCTCTGGCAGACGCTTGCAAAATGATAATAATTATAATAATAATAGGCCTAATACTGTAATAGTAGGCCCCTAATACTCGGCATAAGTCACTTCCCATTTCAATCAAGCTAGTCTACGGAGTCTGCTGTCTACCTATTTGCATCAACAAATCGGGTTCTCCAATGAGTGACCAGGATACCAGGAAATTGCACCGTGTGTTAGGATCGATACCGTATAAACACGGGAACAAATACACGGTTCTCTTGGACACGTGTGGGTATTCCTCTTTCTCAATGAGATGCGGGTTTATACGATTTGATATGATCGTTCCGGTGAAGCATTATTTATCTGCAGTGCATTACAGCCATGCTGGACTCGGTGTAAACTGTGCAATATTATGCCAGGCCTAGCCTAGTCATCGTGGAAAATAGTGCACTACACAGGGAACACCAGTCTACATTTTGACTATAGGCCTACCTATAAGAGTCCTAAGTTACCCAGCGATTGTATCTCGGCATCTGAGTTCTTCGGGAATCATTCGACTAACACAATGTGATACAAATCTTAAAATTTAGTGGGCCTGATGTTTCGATCCTAGCAGGACCTTTCTCAATGGCAGAGTGACAAGGACAAAGCAGATACATTTGCACGAAGGAAAAGGGAAGAGAGTGAATAGGACACGGATGAGAAACAAAGGACAAAGAGTAAAACTGGTAGGGAGAGATCAAAGGGAAGGGCATGGAGTAGGGTAGGGATTAGTGACGAGAGGGGGAAAGATCAAAGAGAGAAGTTTGGAGGAGTGAACACAAAAGAAGTTCAGAGTATTCACCAATTAACTGGGGCCAGACGCTTGTTTCTAGATACACTGTACATACATGTACATTGTACATTGTACATGTACCTGTGACAACTGGTAAGAGAAATATGACTGAAGACTAAGCCCAGGCCTAAGCCTTCATTTTGTAAACGGCCAAAAAAGGAGCTATTCTTAGCCCTTTTCCAAAACTCGATTTAGACTCGGGCTCCGGCTTCGTCTTTCTTACTTTCGTCCATTTTAAGTACAAGGCTTGAAACCAGGAGGCCTTTGGCTTCATTTTGGAATACTATACTGCATTTTGAAAAAGAATCCAAAGCTTCAACTTCAACAAAGAACTCCAACCTGTGTTTTCAGCTTTTGGATAACACAGAGACGAAGCCGGAGCCGAAGCCTTAGCTGGGTTTTGGAAAAGGGCCCTTATTTTCCCTTGAAGGAGCATTCAACCATCTGCTTTGCACTAGCGCATTCTAAAATTGTCTACACGGGTCAACCACTCTCAACCCACTTCCCAAGCAGGGTTAGTTTCAACCCGGCTTGAGCACCTTACAGGAGTCAACGCCTTTATACTGGACACACAGAATGTGCTGCAGCCGATTTCACGAAACTTCAAATGTTGCGTACGCAACATTTTGTTGCGTAACTTACGCAACATTTTTCCTGCCTTTTCTAAATAGTGCACAAAAGAGCCATTGTGGCGCAAGACTTACGCAACATTTGTACGTTGGGTAACTTACGCAACTTTTCTTGAAAACTGTTGCTGATAAGCACAAAAAGTAACGATTCATCCTGATAAGCTTGCCAACCCAAACTCCGCGTTCGGTTCATGCTAAGTAAAGAAGAGTGGAATACAAAAAAGAGATCACATCGAAGTGCGATTTGTAAGGAAGACTTTTCCTACTTAACAGATTTTCATGCTTAAGCGGCTTTACAAAATTGGGCCTACTGTACATTGTACATGCAGGTCAGTCATTTCTCGTCAGACCCGTGTCCAAAACAGAGATTTTATTAAGTGTGAAAAGCCATAAACATACAGTGTGCACCAGGAATATGAGACTGCTGTCAGTGTGGTCTAGACTAGTGCCCTGTAAATATTTAATTACTGGTAATCACTTCTTGACAGGTGATAAGCATCAGTTCACATACAGTTGTTAAAGCCATTTCTCAAACTAAACTGACCTTGGACAAAGTACTATACGGCTGCTTTATTATACGGCTGATTAGCACAGAAATCTGCTTAGCACAGAAATCTGCTAAACACAGAAATCTGCTCAGCACAGAAATCTGCTCAGCACAGAAATCTGTTTTTTTAACACAGAAATCTTCTCAGCACAGAAATCTGCTAAGCATGGGAATCTGCTTAGCTTGGAAACCTACCTAGCAAGGAAATCTGCTTATAGTGTATTGAAATGCCTTTCAGCATTTAAGTTCAGCAAGACTACCAAGTATCAACCATACAGTATTTTCATACAGTCAAACGTTTTCAGCATGGCCATTGGCCACCTACATTGTACAGTTGTACTTTCTGTACTCTATACGTGTATGTACTGTACATGTACAGTACATGATTGTACATGTACATGTATGTTTGAAGTTGAACAGCAACTTAAATACATATCTCCAAAGAAGTCCAAAGCCCTCTACAGATATGAATCTCATTACTCAAGAGATAAATTCCACATTCCATCATCAATGCACACGTGCACATGACTGGTGCAGGGTTTCATTTCTTAATTTGGCCTGAATGATGGAAAAACATGTAAGGAAACTCCCAAACTATCTTGCATGTACTGTTCTGTACATAATATGTACATGTACACTGTACATGGGCAGTTCCAGCATTACAGACAATACATTACATTTCAGAGAATTAATGTGCAACTTCAAAAGGACATTAAGAATTTAAGATACATTTAAAACACAACTGCTGTACATGTACACTGCCCTGCAAAAGTTATATCGCACACACTGCACTGTGCAACCCTGCAATTTGAAATGTACTCTTGTGTGTACCACTGGACCCAGGCAGCTTATTCAATTTGTTCTAATTTTGGTTCACAAGGAAAGCCCACTGGCACAATCACAAAAGTTCAGAATGTTAAGCTCCACCTCTGGGTTTAAATGTGCTACTTTTCAATCAATCAATGGCCGACCAGAATGCTTCCACAGGGAAAAACCCAGATGGTCAGAAAGTCTATGCCGCATCTTGTTAATAGCTCAGTCAAAAGCCCACTGGTGGTCCAGTCACTCTACAGTGATGTTACGTCAATGGCATTTGACTTGAGTGTACTCCACTCTCCTTTACTTAGCATGAAACGATAGTGAAGTTTGGGTAGGCAAGGGCAGGGATCATGTAGCTCGTGACATTTTTTGCCTCAGCAAATTTGGGGGGATTAGCGGCTCTATGAAATTGGGGCCTGGCCAGCCATTAAAGGAGATCCCAGTGCAACACTTCCCGTTGTTCATAAATGTATTGTTTTTGACCTGGGCCCAATTTTTTACAGAGCTGCTTAAGCGTGAAAATCTGCTAACTAAGACATTTCCTCCCCTGGTTATAACAGGATTGCCAACCATATTTCCCTCGATGTTTGTTGTACTTGACTCGTAATCGTATTCTACTAAACTGGTTGCTCTGCATGATATACATACGTGTACAAGTGGAAATTTGGCTGGCAACCTGATCCTTTTGAGGAAGGTTTTTCATGCCTTAAGCAGCTCTATGAAATTAGCCTCACTTGAAGACAGTACCTTATAGCAAAATACAATACAATGTAATACAAATACAATACAATGTCATACAATGTGATACACCGTATTCTATTTCTAAGACTTTATTATCTGCACGGACGGGCGTACAACGGATTTGCAAGAAAAAGTTGGATTAAAAACCGCGACGTTCTCTGAACACTTACCCTGTACTTTACACGATCGTACACGAAGCTATAGTAAGGGCCAACAAGAAGTGTTGGGCAGAGTTGTTCGTTTTCACCTGGCGGCAGACTGTACAGCCTGCAGGCATTAACGCCGAAATTGCTTCCACTGCCGACCGCCGCTCGACTCTCGGTTGTTATACTTCTAGAACAACTTAGCTTGAGAACTGAACGACTGGGCAGTATCAGTCAGTGATTGGCCAACCACGACAGGCCCGCACGTAGGGATATAATAGCGTGTCTTTTTTATAGGCCTATTTCTCACAATCAAGCTCATAAAAAAAATAGTTTCATTGCTCAACAACAGAGCATGGAAATTGCTCTAAAGTCTAACCGAGTCCGCATACGAGCGTGTCAACTTCAGACAAAGATAAATAAAGAGTATAGGCCGAGCCAATTCATGTGGGGTAGTATTACTGGTCACGGCCGGTCCACAAAACGCACACTCCATAGAGGGATATTGTATCTAGTATTAATTTAAAGTATCCCCGTGCGTGCGTGTTGTCAACTGTAGATAAGGACAACACGAAGCCCCAAGCCTTACCTTGATCAAGTCCCTTGACCCAAAACGACCCTCGCCAACAATCTGAGTATGTAGTCCAACCGGCATAACTATTATCAAGATTTGGACCAACAGGATATACCTGCCCGTCGTCGCAAGATTCCCAGTGACGGGCAGAGTAATCACTTATACACCAATTGCTAGAAACGTGGAGTTACACCCTCGTCCAAGACCATCCCGTTTCATGTGACTGTTGCACGGCAAATCGTCCACGCTAAGCCTATGTGCGGGCGCGAAAACCCCCAAATGGTGCCCATTCGGTGACGTCACCCCCTCAGACTTACTGGTTTTGCCTGTGCACTTTGCCGCTGGTGAGGTGGCAGACCAAGCTGGCGTGGCCCCTCTTCAGACCGCTGGCCATGAGGTCTTCCTTGCTGGCCAGGCTCAGACTGCGCATTCCCTCGTAGCCGTTGGCCACCAGGGCGTCCGACATCTCCCCCGTGACCAACTCCCCCAGGAGGCTCTCCACGGACCCGCTAAGGGTGGCGATGGGCTCGGGCCCGGCGTGGGCACCGAGGTCGGCCGGGGGAGGAGGAGGAGAAGGAGGAGAAGGAGAAGGAGAAGGAGAAGGAGGAGGCGCTGCCGAGTCTGAGTCGTCCCCGAACGCCTCGTTGGTCTCCCCGTCCGACGCCTCCTCCCCTGCCCCCGCGGGCTCCGCCGGCCAGCTGGGTGCGGGTTGAGCCCCCTCGCTCGCAGTCGGGGGAAGTTGACCGGGCGAAACCTCCCCACTCCCTGATAACCCTGCAACCTCCTCCGAACCCACCAATTCGGCACAGTCGTCCTCAACACTCATGATGACAGAATCGCTAAGATATAATAAGGAGCGGGATCGAGCGCGGTGTGCGTTTCGACCAACACCGAAGTCCAGTCTGCAAGACCAGTCCCTTTTTCTTTTTCTTTTTCTTTTTCTTTTTATAGCTCAGGGTCAATTCGAATCAATTCTTGTAACGGCGATGTTCTTTTGTGTCCAGGGGTGTTGCGAAAACGGTTCCCAAAACCTAAGCCCACGAGGCATCGGGGAACAATTGAGATGTCGTCCTTAAGGCGTCTCAAAAAAAACTATCGATTATTACTAAGCGACAAGTAGTTTGGGCAAACACGCAAAAAAACAAAAAATGTCCACAAAGGGTACGGACCCTTTGTGGACAAAGTTGTGTACTGCAGTATCCACGTCAATGCAACGACTCGTACCATCCGATGACAGGTGCGGGGAGATAGGTCATCCGCCCTTTATTTCATGAAACATAACCCTTTTCTTATAACATTATATGTAACCGCGAAAATAACCGCGAAAACCGCGTCGGAGTTTGTCGCTCCCTAAATTGTCAGAAGCTGACAAAGTCATCCTAGCGAATGCGACCTATGCCGTATACCCTCTGAGTTCTAAGGAGAGATAGAGCTAAGAATATGGCGGACATACCTGTCTGACTACTATCCCATTCCCGATGAAGCGACATACAAGCTCGTATAATTATGCCTTTCTGATGTGTAGATATACAGCAAAATAACATCGACAAGTAAACAAAAACTTACAGCTATCTTCATTGGGAAAAAGATCATAAACAAACCTATCGCAAAATTTGCTGAATCCATTTGAAATATCTCAGAGTGTTTATAATGGATGGATTTTCAACAGGTAACGCGTGCTTGTCCAAATCCCAAAAGACAGTCATGCAAGTGGGCAAAATGCAGTGACTACATGTGCGTGGACTTGGCGGCGTGTACACGATCCCATGTACATGTACACATGTACATATGTATTATAGGACCTACATGTACATCGTACATGTACATGTACATCGTACATGTACATGTACGATGTACCGGGGTACAGTATAGTACAAGTCCATGCATGGATAGTGCATGTCCCTGCGAGAGTGTTGACACAAAGGTCCACCGACCGCTTGTGGGCAGTTGACTCTCGCCCGTTGACTCTCGTCTCGTTCGAGCAAAATCTCACTTGAGAGCTTCTATTTCCCATTACAGATTTTTGTAAAGGATGTTGCCAGGTTTCCAAATCAATTTGTCATTTGCGTTAGAATGAAAAAAAAACGGGGATCGAGGTGGGGGGGGGCGGATGTTTGAGTGAAGATTTGAGTGAAGTACAGCATCCCAGACTGTAAGATTTCAACATGAGGATTCTATCATGACCATCTACAAACTGTGTAAATTAGAAGGAAGTCTGTGGGCATCGATGTTTTCCGATCTTCCCAATGTTGTATTGGGCCTTTATTAAAGCCCCTACACAACATTGGTAAGATAGAAAAACATACATCCTCACAGATTTACATTAAACTTATACAGTTTAAAGATGGTTATACTTATAGTAGAAACCTCGCACTGAAATATTTCTGCCTGAAATTTTGTATTTTGGGAGAAAAGAGTAACAGAAATAGTTTACGTTGGCGGATTGGGCTGAAATGTTCACAGGTGCGCTATTTCATACATATGTTGGATCAGACAACGTGTGGGTGCTATTATTTGAACTCAACCAATGTTGTGTTATCCCTGATGGGGCCAATTTCAGAGAGCCGCTTTAGCACCAGAAGGACGAGTCATGATAGGATTAAATTGCCCATCAAAAATTCACTTTTGTTTCTTGCTATGTAAAGAGTAGTGGAATATCACACCGCAATGTTATGGTTGGTGATCCCGTTAACATGATGTTTCATGTTCAGCAGATGTTCACGTTTTATCGGCTCTATATGACATTGGGCCCAGGGGAGTCAAGTCGCGATCCAGACCTAATTTTCTTTGCCAATTTCTTCAGATTATTGAAAACAATTCGAAGTCATCTTCCCCTCACTTTGTTTGAAGAATAAGTTTATATTCGGTCAGCAGTATATGGCCTGTAGGCCACTATAGTACGGCTGCCATCAATCAGAACGATCTGCCAAGGGACTATAGATGTAGAACCACGTAACTCAATACCATGAAAGACTTGTTTACCAATGACTTCATATCATGTACAAAGGCTATAGACCCCCAGGTAAAAACATAGAGAGAGAGTAATAGGGGGATTTTGATTGTACTCTTTCAGTCCATGGGAAGCAATTTGGTTCCCACATCAAATGACGTAGCAGCGGTCATAACCGTATATAGGATGTGCTGGCCTATAGCCTTCAGCGATTCGTCCGGGGCGATATTGGGTACCCAGTTTACCCGACCGGCGAGCTGCCTACTCGGTGTATGCACGCCGGAGTCACGTCACGTCTCCAGACGCGATATGGGCCTGCACGATGTTACCCGACCCAGGCCACACCCGACCCCTCCACCGCCGCCGCCCCGACCTCAAATTCAATCAAGTCTGTTTTCCTACCCGCCGGCGGCCGTGCAATGGGGCGATAGCATTACGCTCCTGGCGGGGAGACGGGGTGTCAGACATCGATGTGCCCGACTTGGTTTGCTTTGGTTTGGCTCGGGTTGGGTTTGGGTGGGTTTGGGTGGGTTTGATTTGATTTGATTTGATTTGATTTGATTAGATTTCATGGCGGCAAGCAGGAAGCCTGCCCCCCCCCCCTGCCCCTTAAAGCCCCTACACAACATTGGTAAGATCGAACAACAGAAATGTTCACAGATTTACATGAAACTTATACATTTTTAAGAAGGTTATATAGTAGAAACCTCTCACTGAAATATTTCTGCCTAAAATGTTGTATTTTGGGAGAAATGAGTAAAAGAAATAGTTTATGTCTCACCGAGATCTAAACTATTTTTCGGAACAGTACGGCGTCGGAATGCTGCATTTTCGCGAAACAAATGAAGCGGTGTTTACGATTATCTCGCGACTCGGTTGGCGGATTGAGCTGAAATTTTCACAGGTGAGCTATTTCATGCATATGTTGGATCAGACAACGTATGGATGCTATTCTTTGACCTCGACCAATGTTGTGTAGTGGCTTTAAGTAACGCACTGAGTGAAGCAACCCGGTAGCAATGCAGTGGTAATAAGACCCACGGCATGCGCACAACCTGCACACCACGAACATAGGCTATACAGACTCTAAATTGGTTCCAATGTAGGCCTATGCGTTGCAAGCCACCGGTTCCTTTCCTTCCCAACCATTTCGTATCACTCCTGAAAAATAGCTTGATTTATTTCGGGGAAGAAAGGAAGACTATAGAGGAGCCCAATGTGGAACGGAATTTGTCTAACAAGCTCATGGATTGGCCTATAACGAAATCGTCCGTGTGAGGTTTTCCTAAAATACACGAGTGGAATCAAATTCGGTCGTTTTCTATCGAATTGTGTCTGCGGGTTATCGAGGAGACAGCGAACGAAGGGTTTGACTTCATTACTGGCATTTTAAGGTCTCCCATTGTGGGCATACAAGCAATCAGCTCCCCCGGGAGACATACAACACATGCGGCGCTTCGCAGACGTCTCTATGGTCAGTGGTACATTAACAAATTGCGTGCTTCCGAATTGAAAACATGCCATTTCGTCACCCCTTGTTATTGCGCGTCTCCTCAAACATCACGACGAGTTACCGTTGCGGGAAAACCCACCCGCGTGCATTGAACGTGTCATGCCGATCGATCGAATGCACGACCTGCCCTCCTCACTGAAAACAATACCGAGATTCTGTCGTTTGCTTTTGCACACATAGTACACGAGGTGTAGAACTGAACCAAGCACTCAATTTCCTCGTGGAAGCATGCACGGGTTCGCTTAATATAATCATGATAAAGTCATGTTGACGCACACTGGCTTATATAGACCTCCCTTTCCTGACACATGGTGAATGTTCCGCTTTTAATTGGTTGCGCTGCCTGTCACTCAACGAAAATGATTTTTTATTGATTCAGAAAACGTCCGTTTTTAAAGAGTGGGGAAATCAGCACCCGGTGTAACTCAATTTCAGGAGGCAAAGTGGTTGTCCGAAAAAAAAAATAAGGCTCGCATTCGAAGCAGTGCACAATGTTGACATAGTCCGTTTGGATTGGCTGGTTTGTGGACGAGCGAACTAAAGCTTGCGTCACCCCTTGGCAGCGCTAGAGCCCCGCTCTGCAAGAGGTGAGTCGGGCTACACGTTTCGGCTGCGCAGCTAGATGTGGACATCGCATGCAGCGCGTGTGCTTCCACGGCAAGCCCTTCGTCAACTCGCCCACCGCTTTATTCTGTCGCCCCGGCCGTATAATATGTGACCCGGCACAGCATAATGAGGAATAACCCCACTTTCGAGATTTTTTAGATTTTCTAATGATGTCAAAAAGTATACCATTAGCTTTCGAATGATATCAAATTTATTTCCGAATGAACTTTGCTGTAAATAGTACAAGGGGACTTCGCTCGTTCATTTGGCACCAGTCTAACTGCTCGAAAGCGGGCATTCAAAAATGCAGGAACTTTACATTTTCATGAAAACAGTACACAAACACTCCCCCGAAATCCTGGTTTTTTTCAACATATAGAGACGGATTTTGAAAAAATCCTTTGGACATAATATCCTCCAATACATTACTAACTTTCCGAAAATACAAAAAAACAAAAATTGATTTTTAATCGAATTGAAAAGATACTTTGACTTCAGGCGTTGTTTACTCAAAAAAGTGTTTTGGTGGGATATTCTTCATGTCGTTGTGCCAGGTCACATATACGCACCCCCCCCCCCCCCACACACGCGCACATTGATGACTGTATACCGATGTCTTTGGCGGGATTTCAAGCATTGCTTTATAATAGTATGATTCAAGATTCAAGGAAACGAGCGAGTGATTGGGACGTGCCTCGCTGCCTGGCCTCCTCGTCACGGCAATCTTGCTTTTACGTGCGCCTCGGTTACAAAAAAGAAAGAAAGAAAGAAAGACAGACAGAAAGACAGAGAGAAGGGCTACCCCTTGATTGTACCTCGCCAATTTCTCTCCGATGGACGACAAGCGGAAATCAAGAAAAGTACCCAACGAACAAGGGGGATAAACCAAAGGTGACAAGTTTGTGGACGAGCAGGTTCACCTCCATAATGGTGCGAGAATGCTCAGAATAGACCCACATAAACAGGCAGCATGTTCAAGGCCTATCTGGCCTGGGAAGTACATTATGGAACTGAAGCCTGAAGTTGATAAAACGTATTATCTATTACTATTAAAGGGGAAAGAAACCCATAGAAAAATGTTGGCTTATCTGATTGGGCGTTAAAAACAACCTACAATTACCTATGTGCTATACTCACCTACGAGCTTCGTAAAGAGGAAAATTCGTCGAATTTGCGTTCCCGCAACCCGCCATATTTTCTAAGGGGCCGCTAATCATTGCGGGGGGGGGGTGTGACATCACAACGGAAAACTCCCGCATGGGCCCGGACGGATGTCCCCCCCTATACTATACTGCGTGCAGTTTGTATATACACTCGCGAGCTGAACGATGGTGTACTGCCAGGCTTTTGTATGTCAAAATGCTGGGGAAATCGTTCCATGCAGTTCTCAACAAGGACAATGTTTAGGAAGCGGGCTGCGGCCATCAAAGTTGAGACCCCAGCACGCCCACAACATTTTGAGATGGATGTATTGCATGCAGGTAATTTTAGTCAGTGAGCCGTTTGCAACAGTCCTTGTATTAACGTCATAGAATACAGCTGTTCTTTGGTTTACAGGCAAGATTGAATCAATAGAGGTGTATGGAATATTCGACCGGTGCGCATTTTAACATCTCCGCCCGTCCACGTATACCCTTCGGTGCGTGACAGAGCGTCGTGTAGCCTATGGCTCTCGACCCCGCGTATTTATTTGGCGTGCCTAAAATGCGCGGCAACCCCACCCGCCCCCTCTAGTCGCCCTCAGCGTTTCCCAATAAAACAACAGGTGAAAGTCGGTGCTTGCTGCGGCATTTGGCACGTCAAATTCGGCGTGCAATAAGCGCCGTTGGCTTTCTCGACGCGGGGACCCGCAATTTATTGTCACACTGACTGAGACCGGGGGCTCTATAATTATTGATCACGTGCGTCCACATGATGTTGTTGTTGTTGTTGTTGTTCACATTGCTCCACATTCTGCGTGTTCTCAGAACTGATGAGTTTGCCAGACTTGATGATTCTGTCCGTATACAAGGTATAGGCCCTAGTATAATCGACAATAATCTATGGATTCAAGGACGGTTTGGATAGCCAACCGAACTAGCGCCCAAATCGCCAACTATAGGATGCTGCAGAAACATCCCCATAGTTCGCCTACAGCTGTATCTCATCTGAAAAGTACATGGGAAAATCCGGTTTTGGTATAGTATTTTAATACAGTCTTGACTCTTCATAGAATGTATGCCTGTGTAAATATGTGTGTCTGAACACGTTGAAGGAAAGAGGGAGAGGGGTGGCATAGGACAGACCACTGGGAGAGCTGCCCCGGTGACTGGACAGGGCTGAATCACGCAAAGCGCCTTGCAAAGGATAGAACAGCTTGGACGGCAGAGACCATAAGGTGTGTTAAGGATGGTGCCCAATCACCAGCATTGACGGCGGTCGACGAAGAAGGAGTAGGAGGAGGAAGGGGAGGGGAGGAGGAGGAGAAGAAGAAGAGGAGGAGGAGGAGGAAGAGGAGCTGGTGGAGGAGGAGGATGATGAAGAGGAAGAGGAGGAGGGGAGGTGGAGGGGAGGAGAAAGAGAAGCAGGAGGAGGAGAAGAAGGGGAGGAGGTGGAGGAGGTGGAGGAAAAGGAAGAGGAGGGGAGAGGAGGAGGAGGAGAAGGAGGAGGAAGTGGAGGAGGAGGAGGAGAAGGAGGAGGGAGAGGAAGAGGAGGAAGGGGAGGGGGAGGAGGAGAAGGTGTAAGAGTAGGAGGAGGAGGGGGAAGAGAATGAAGAGGAGGAGGAGGAGGAAAATAATAGGAGGAAGAGAAGGAGGAGAAGGAAGAGAAGGAAGAAAAGAAAGAGAAGGAGGAGAAGGAAGAGAAGAAAGAGAAGGAAGAGAAGGAAGAGAAGGAAGAGAAGGAAGAGGAGGAAGAGAAGGAAGAGAAGGAAGAGGAGGAGAACACGAAGATCGGTGCGTGTTAATTATAATATGTCACATTCCCTACATGGTGGTATTCTCATTGAATTCTTACAATAAGCTGGCGATAGACGGACGTGGTGTAAACGATTCATGCCCGCATTGAGACGAGACGGACAGGCCCGCACCTTTCAAACGGAACGAACAGCAAGCAGTAACCGCATCCCTCTGGACAAACATATCATGAGCGGAGGAGGGGAGGTTCGAATATTATCAAGGGCCGCCGTTCAATTACCGACGCGGGCTCCGCTCCATCCAAGTAGACGACCAAAATGTTCGCGCCCATGTTTGAAGGCACAGCGAGGGGGATAGTGACTCTACTCCCGATCCACTCTGCTCCCCACTGAGATCGCCCACTTGTGGGGAAGACAAAAGTACCCCCCTCCCACACACACACACACACATGTACCATCAAACAGGGCGCAAATTATCATTTCAATCTCCTATTCTTTTTTTTTTTTAAAGCCAACCGCCAACCGCTGTGTTCCGGGCACTGATATACTGAGCAATAACGGCTAGCCAGGCGACTTCAATATTGCTGCGATTTCACAAGCTGCCTGGAATAACACTTGTGATATTTCACCGTCTCATTCCGCCTGAGACATCGGTGGGGGAACACTCCCCAATGTGGGCCATTGAGAAGCTTGGCCTCTCACTTGTTCCGATATCACTGCCAGGAGGATAGCGGTCTTTAATGCACGACTGTCTCGGCAACGATAGACCCAGGACACAAGTCTATCCACGTCCATCACAGTGGCACACATGTACATGTACATGAAAGAAATAGACGTGCTGAAAACTCACTCAGCATATACGGTATACCGTAGCCTTGTCCAAGGCAGTCTCTTCGGTATGGCACCGGGCAGACGCACGCAAACCCGTTGACTAGAATAGAGGCGGACGGTACTCTTGTAGAATCATTTTACTCTTGTCCTTGCGTATCCTTGGACCGAACAGGAAAGCTATTGTTTTTGCTCTTATTTTGGTTTTCTAGTCTTGTCGCCAAAAAGCCACATTCTTCATAAATTATAGGGTTTTTGCGGAGGCATTTTTTGCCACTGACTTTTTTGAACAGACTTAGATTTTAGTCAAATTGATCAAATACATAGAGCCGATGCTGAACTCATGTACGTTATCATAAATTGTCATGACGTCATCGCGTGTCACGTGACAGGGCTTTAAAGGGGTAAAGTTCAAACGCCATTATTACCAAAAGTTCGGCTGGATCCAATTTCGCACTATTTCTAAGGTGGGTAAAAGTGCAGTAAAAGTGCATCAAAAGGTCATCATTTGATTGTGATGAATTGAATGTCTCATGAATTTTAATGAGGTCTTGGAAATTTCAAACGTTCACATTCAATTGAGCATATTTTGACTAAGGCTGTTGTCGACAAGGCTTTTGTCGACATTGTCGCGACAAAGAAAATATTCCGACATGTCGACAAGGTTTTTCGGTTGTCGCGACAAAAACAATAAAATACATTAGCCTACCTCTAGTCATAATGGCCAATTTCTGAAAAGAAGGGAATAAAAAGGGAACAAAAGATCCTAAAATTGTGTGCTGAGCATTTCATTTTTGCTTATCCACGCCGGAAAATAATAGGTATTAGTTACTAAAGAAAATCGTTCCAAAGAAATCGTTCCAAAGAAAATCGTTCACCGAACGTATTTTGCCATTACGATGTACAGTATATACTGTATAGCGCACGTTTCTATGGCCGGTCGACAGCAGTACAGTAGCTGGTGTACGTTGCAGCATCGCATGCATTTAATACACGTGCGTACGGGATACCAGTGCAATGCAGAGATCGGGAAAGATCGTGGACGTCCGAGGGAAGGATCGAGAAATGAGATCGCACGTGCGTCGCGGTCGGTACCAAGCTGAAAGTAGCCGCATGTTTGGGCCCAAAATTCCGGCGGCCGCGGATTTTATTTCGTTGAAAAACGGACCGGAAGTACATTATGTACATCGGAAAAAGGCCTCCTTTGCCGCATACGTTCTAGGTTTGTCTGAATGTATGGCTGAATATGCGGCCTCCTCCGTTTTTGGGCCCAATACGCGGCTGGTTTTTGGGTGCCCAATACGCGGCTACCTTTAGCTAGGTGCGGACGGTGACGTCTTTTCTTTTCATCGAAACTATCTGGTTCTCCAACTTCCATGTACTGTACAATGTACATGTGTCCACTGCAGCCGCTGTGCAGCGAATTCATAAATATTCATTATTTCTTACAGTGATAACGCACGCATCGCCGATCGATGACGTCATGAATAAACAATGAGCAATCGCTTTTTTATGATTTTGTTTAGGAAATTACGGCTGTAACACCCAATATCGGCACAAAAATTATTTTGTTGTGTATAATCTTAAATACGAAAGCCATTAAAATATGAAATTTTATTGAAATTAAGATTATCCATGAAAACTAATTTCACAAGTTCACAACTATGGCGGTTTGACATGCCCCATTCGTTTATTAACTAAAAAAAATCCGACATTGTGACTACAGATTTTTGACTAAATCGAGTCTCTGTCGCGACAATGTCGACAGTCGGCATAAAATTCTCGCGACATGTCGACAAGGATTTTTTCTCACGACAACAGCCTTAATTTTGACCAACGCTAGGAGATTTGTTTCATTTTTTTATCTTTTACATCAATTTGGAATAACGTTCATAAACCCCCCGGGGGCCAAAATGACATCACGCAATCATGACGTCATCAAAATGCGAGGTTTTATAACACACATTAGTTATTGACCAATGACCATTGGCCAATGACCTAAGCTTGAAACTTGGTATGCCGTTGGATATTGAACTGGACATGTAAAATCCTAAGTTCGGCATCAATTGATCATTGCTTCAAATTATTATGGCAGGGGTTCGAATCGCGGTTTTACCCATTTTTCATATTTTTTTTTTTTTTAAAGAGAACCAGATGCGGAAGAGCGTTATGTTCTGTTTGCAAACAGACATAAATATCTAGTTTAATTTGTTCCCATTTTTCCTGTGGAATGACATTAGCCAAACGGGGCTGCTATGGTCCGACCCCGACCCCTTCCCGTATTGTAAGTAGTTTGGTCTGTATCGTTGCACCGCATCCCTACTGATTTCATAGCCCGTTCCCGAGCTTTCTGCTCTTTGCGAGTCAGCAAAAACAAAATGAATTTCTTAATTGGAGTGACGATATAACCTTGACAATTTCAATCAGTTGTAGGACCAGTGGATATGTGTAGGGAGAGGTCGAGAGGGAGATATAGGTGGGGGAGAATGGGGGACTGTGGGTTGGGGGAGACACACATGGAGAGAGTGGTTAGAGAGAGAGTGGGGGTAGAGAAAGAGGACCAGAGGGAGGGAGAGAGGGAGAGAGGGGGATAGAGAAAGAGGGAGGGGAGAGAGGGAGAGAGATAGAGAGAGAAAGAGAGAGGGATAGAGGGACGGAGAGGGGAGAGAGAAAAAGAGAGAACGAGAGAGAGAGAGAGAGAGAGGAAGATAGAGGGAGAGAGAGAGGGGGAGGAAGAGAGAGGGGATAGAGGAAGAGAGAGGTAGAGGGATAGAGAAGGGGATAAAGAGAGGGATAGAGGGAGAGAGATGGAGGGAGAAAGGGAGAGAAAGAGGAGAGAGGATAGGGAGGGAGAGAGAGAGAGAGGGAGAGAGAGGGGGATAGAGAGAGAGGGAGAGGATGGCGAGAGAGGTGGGTAGACAGACAATGAGACATACACTACAGACAGGTGGAAGAAGAGGGCGGAAGAGATTGGCAGAGAAGGAGATTGGGAAAGGTAGCGAGAGAGATCATCGTCATCTACTCCGATAACTTGGTGTGACTCATGGGCAAATGTCGAAACAAGACTGACACTTGCCGTGTCAAGTGATTCAATCAAATAACCTCATACCGATACACACGCGACGGTTGCTTTTTTCGCAAGCGTTTCCGGATTAGCCCTGTCATTTAGCGGCTGCATGGTGCGTCAACAACCTAGATTTGATTTAGGTTGACAGGCTGGCAGCTGACTTTGAAATACAGAGAAAAAAGGGCGGCCGCTCTCAAGGTGTGGGCGACAAGAAAACAAGAGACGGCTTGTCGAATGTCTGAGTGAACCTCATGACCCATGCATTGATGTGCTGCAAGGCCGTGTCATTACAACGTAGGCTTATGGAGAATCACACGCCACGAACACGAATAGCTGGGATTTTGCCTTCACAAAAGAAGCCTTGGGCGAGTGTGAGGACACCCGCGGCGACAAAATATACAGTATTGTGCGAGAAGTGGAATCTTTAATCCCTCCTTTGTGGTAGGAGTTAGTAAAGTACGCACAAGACTATATGCCCATATCTGGTGTTGACTTTTTGACTTTGAACATCTGATCGCGCTCAAAGGAAAAAAAGGGGTAGGGGTGTACTGTAAAAGGGGTAGGGGTGTACTTTTCCCTCTCCCTCCCCCCGACCCTTCTCCCCTCCCCTCCCTCCATCCCTTCCCTCCCCTACCCCCTCCCTTTCCCTACCTCCCTGCCGGCATGCCTGCCTGCTTGCCCGTAAGGCGAGCTCTCAATAATAAGACCTCTTCACCAGCCCGTCGGCATTTCCGCAGAATGTACCGTGCGCTGCCGCCAAGTCCCGGGGCCTGATTTGCTCTCTCTCTCTCTCTCTCTACGCCTCAGTGCCGGATGCCTCTTGCTCTCTGCTTCTCGACACACCGGTTGAGTCGGGAGAAGGAAGGAGGCCCGCAGTGCAGACAACCCGCGGGTCTCGGCCTAATCACATCATCCAAATTCCACCATGGCAATGAAAGATATCAATAAAAGCGGGGGAAAAAAATCGGCTTTATCTGCGATCACGTCTTGCCGCCTGATTTGACAATTACAAAGATAAAAACGTCAACATCATCAGCAGCAGATAACCTTGTCGAATACGAACTGAGGTTTGGTGATTTTATGTTTTATTTCTCCTCTACTCTCCTCTCCTCTCCTCTCCTCTCCTCTCCTCTCCTCTCCTCTCCTCTCCTCTCCTCTCCTCTCCTCTTCTCTCCTCTCCTCTCATCTCCTCTCCTCTCCTCTCCTCTCCTCTCCTCTCCTCTCCTCTCCTCTCTCACTCCTCCCCTCTTCTCTCCTGTCATGTAATGTCCTCTCCTTTTTCTTTTCTCCTAATTTCTTTTCCCCTCTCCTCTCTACTGTCCTGTCCTGTCCTGTCCTTTCCTGTCCTGCCATGTCCTGTCCTGTCCTGTCCTGTCCTGTCCTGTCCTGTCTCATCCTTAGTCCCATCCTTTCCCATGCCTGTCCTGTCCTGTCTTGTCCTGTCCTGTCCTGTCCCGTCCCGTCCTGTCCTGTCCCGTCCCTTCCCGTCCCGTTCCGTCCCGTTCCGACCTGTCCCGTCCTGTACTGTCCTGTCCTGTCCTGCCCTGTCCTGTCCTGTCCTGTCCTGTCCTGCCCTGTCCTGTCCTGTCCTGTCCTGTTCTGTCCTGTCCTGTTCTGTCCTGTACGTCCTGTCCTCTCCTGTTCTCTCCTGTCCTCTCCTGTCCTCTCCTGTCCTCTCCTGTCCTCTCCTGTCCTCTCCTGTCCTCTCCTGTCCTCTCCTGTCCTCTCCTGTCCTCTCCTCTCTTCCCCTCTCCATTTTTACCCTTATGAAGTTACGGATTCTGCCACTTCGAGGACAGCGTGAACTGTTGGTGCACACGGCTCCCCTTTCGCAGGCGCATAGCCCCGGGTATGCTGAGCCATACGTGCACGGTGCACAGCCCAAGCGCGTCTGATTTCATTACCCCGCCGTGACGTCACCGTGCCATAGTAGGATTTTTGTTTTCAGAGACGGGGAAAGGCAAGGCGATGAATTGATTTCACGCTCGACATCGCGTAATGGCAGTTGTTTACAGCGGGCAATAGGCTATATATACATGGGGGCAGTTATAGCGCTGATTGGGGACGACTCGCTATGTACCGAATGTAGAAAAGCAACGGGGATGGATTTGCCTGTGGACGCGAACCGAGCGAGATACAAGAGTGTTTCCCCCTCTTTGCAGTTCCTACTGCGCATGCGCACACAGGTTCACACTAGCCTCTGGTGGGAACCTGCGACAAGGCCAACTTCCGTGAAAACAAAGGAGCCATTAATTCAACTGTTGGGTGTGGTCTTAACGCGTGGTAAAGCCAGCTCGGTATACACGGGTAGACACGCGGTAAGCCACGACGAAGCGGCTGTAGCCAATTCGCATAGGCTTGCGGGCTGTTTCCGGCCAAAGCCACGCCGTAGACAGGGTTCCAGCCTATGGCTCTTAACGAATCGATGGATCAGGCTCGGGTTTCGTCTGAGGTCTGAGTCTGACCATGGCAAAACCTTAAACACGTTTAGTTGCCCTTTAAAGCCCCTACACAACATTGGTCAAGGTCAAAGAATAGCATCCATACGTTGTCTGATCCAACATATGCATGAAATAGCACACCTGTGAAAATTTCAGCTCAATCCGCCATTCGAGTCTCGAGAAAATCGTGAAAACCGCTTCATTTGTTCCGCGAAAATGCAGCATTCAAGTTTCAACGCCGGACTGTTCCGAAAAAATAGTTTAGATCTCGGTGAGACGTAAACTATTTCTTTTACTCATTTTCCCCAAAATACAATATTTTAGGCAGAATATTTCAGTGAGAGGTTTCTACTAAAACCATCTTCAAACTGTATAGGTTTCATGTATATCTGTAAATAGATAAGACTTAAGGCTTTGCATGGTGGGTGAATCAATATAGGAAGGTTTGCGGTGACACCATGTATCAGGTCTCTTAAAGGAAGAGGTTTGGTTCTGAAAAGAACCTGAGTGGTAACTCGACGTTTCGACCAGTATGCTCTGGCCGTCATCAGGCCGTCATTCTCCTGTCAACCTTCCTATAATGTAAATCTGTGAAAATGTCTGTTTTTCGATCTTACCAATATCTGTAGGGGCTTTAATATACAGGTTGTAGTTTATCGGCGGATCGGTCTGTTTGCTCGTTGAGTATACGAGCAACTGTGGGGACTGACTTTTCTATGGATGCCTGTGGGATTAAAACGGGCGAGAGAAATGTGACCGAAGCCTGAGCCCGAGCCTGTGGCCTTCATTTCCTCAACGGCCTGCGCTTAGGCGGTCAAGCTTCGCGTTTGGTCTCGCCGCGTTGAGTGGAAGGGACGCGACATGGCTGACCGAGAGTTGCAGAATGCTACAGCCGGCGCAATGAATCACGTGACACGACCAGAACTAGCGAGATCCCTATCCCTCTTGAGAGGTACCTTAGGCACACTACATCCAGGTTGCATGGCTCGCCCAGAGACGATGAAAAGGTCAAAGCGAGCAACTGCGCCCACGGTACAGGAAAGTATATTTTTTTCTTAACCATTTTCGTCGTTTCACAAGAAGGGTTGAATAAACAACGGCGGTGGCGGGACTGAACTTCAGAAAAACACGTGAGAGACTGAGAACACAGTCTTGTGTGCTTCGCACGCCTGCACCGTCCCCCTGGACGGGCGAGGTGTATACCACGCGCGGCGAGTGTAAAGTCCGCATAATGTCCGAGCAAGGTTAATGTTCTAGCGTCACTCACCGGATACATTTAGACGCGGACACAGAGTTGGAGTAGGTGGAGAAGGAGAAGGAGAAGGAGAAGGAGAAGGAGAAGGAGAAGGAGAAGGGGAAGGGGAAGGAGAAGGAGAAGGAGAATGAGGTGGGGAAAGAGAAGGGGAAGGAGAAGGGGAGGAGAAGGGAAAGGGAAAGGAGGAGAAGGAGAAGGAGGAGAGGGAGAAGGAGAAGGAGAAGGAGAAGGAGAAGGAGAAGGAGAAGGAGGTGGGGAAGGAGAAGGGGAAGGGGAAGGGGAGGAGAAGGGGAAGGGAAAT